>JAJGRW010000120.1:73398-104338 GCA_025461045.1 Carex parvula | reverse complement strand
ATGTAGAGGTGTCTCCTGTATATATATACATATAGGGCGTGTTCGGCCGTCCGGTTTTGATGGGATTTGATTGAATTTTCTGTCTTATTTTCTATAGGTGTTCGGATGGTCAGGTATGACCACTATCTATTTTAGATTCCATCTCGGTTTCAAAAACCAGTGCAAATTTGATGGGAAAAAAAACTATTAACTCAAAACTTCTTTTTTTTTCTAAGTTGTCACGTCTCTTGTCTCTTTCCTCTCTCATATTTCTCCATCCAACAGAAGTCCCCTCCTCTTATATAAACACTCAAATTCTTTTACCTTAACCAATTGTGGGACTAATCGATTCTCAAGTCCGGACATATTTTTTTACACAAATAGATGAGAATTTTAATTACATTATTATTTTTAAATTACATAAATAGGTGAGAATTTTAAATACAACATTTTTTTCTAATATATGAAAAAATACAAATTACATACTTATTTTATTATAACTTTTTATTGTAAATAAGTCCAAAATTAAATAGAAATACATATTCATAAAACAATAAAGAATTCCCACTGTTTATCCCACGGTACAACTGAACCTCCTTTCAGTACATTCCCATAATCAATTCCCGTATGTACCTATATTATGGGTTTTCATATTTTTTAAAAATAGATTCTCATCTCCATCAAATTTCATCCTGTATAATCCCGTGACAAATGAAGAGGCCTAAAACTGAATATGTATTGAGTAGTTTGTTTGGATGGAATTTGATTTTTTATTATTATGATATTGATATTAGCGAAGAAGGCCCATGTTATTCGTAGTTGCATGCCACGTGGTGCCAATATAGCATGATGACGTCGATGTGATATATGTATGCTTTAAGTTTGAGTGAGCCTATGGTGCTATGCATAGCACGGATGGCTAGTGTACTACGGCTCAATATGGTACTTTTTAAAATCCTAACGGTCGATTCAACCGTTCAATGTGATAACTATATGAATATGTACTTGCAAACTAAATTTTATATTTTTTCGAATTTTTTTACTATTTTTTTAGAGAGATAGAAAAATCATGTTTTCTGAAAATTCTGGACTATCAAAATTCTACCTATCTAAAAAAATAGTAAAAAAATTCGAAAAAATATAAAATTTAGTTTGCAAGTACATATTCATATGGTTATCACATTGAACGGTTGGATCGACCGTTAGGATTTTAAAAAGTACCATAGGTGCTATGCATAGCACCATAGGCTCACTCTTTAAGTTTTGAGTGAAATATTAATGGGTCACATTCTCTTCTTCAAGCCCCTCGGCGATGTAACACACAAAATCGGACCCTGACTGAATAACATGAAGCAACTCAAACCCATTCAAAAATCAAAAGGCCCAAATTCTCTATCGGATTATAACTGGGCTTGGACCTAATAGTTTGGGCCTATTAAAAAAAACAAAACGAAAAAAGAAACGCACTTCAAGTCCGAAACGAGGATTCATGCTATCGAGCTAAATACATGGCTACGCGTTGACTTGATCTGGTCAACCTAAGAACGTGATTAGTAAAACAGATGGATGATCTTGGCGAAGAATTAAGAATCAGAAATAATCATATAAGTATTTAATACCGTTGACAGAAAGAAATACCTATATCTACTTGAGATCCAATGGAATCAATTGATCTCATTTAATTTAAAAACAATTGTATTTAAATTTATTTTTTCTATATAATTTAGCACAAAATATCTAGTACGGTAATACACCATTCTTTGTATAATTTTTTTATATAATTGATTTTCATAATTTAAAAAAAATTTATATGATTGACTTCATATGTGTTTGACCCTCATTGTTCGAAAGTCTGGCTCCACCCCTGTACCTAGTGGTATAATAAAAGGAGTTTCACTGTTATTAATTTATTATATTTTATTTTCTCTAAATTCTAATAATGCCGGGCAACTATTCCATCTTACATTTATTTCATCAATTTCACTTGTATCAAATGAGCCAAATTTCAGGCATCCGTTAGTCCTAACAGAAATAGTTCTCAAATTATTGAGGAATATATACATAGTAAGGATGAAATGTCTGTTTGTTGAGTTGGAAAGCATTATTCAATGACAATCTTAAATTAATAATTGTTGATTATTCTATATTACGAGTACCATACTTTAATAAAAAAAAAATTATTGATAAATTAGAGTTTGTTTAGTGTAATGTCAAGGAGTAAAAAAATCATAAATAATTTATTGTAATTAATCCAAAGCCTTAATTGTTGTCTCATCTTGTATTAAATTAACTCTAAATTTAAATTTTTTTTGCCGGGTAGATATTATTTGTGATGTAAGAGGGGGGGGGGGGGGGGGGTGATCGAGTGAAAATATCAGAGACAGTACACATGAGAATAATATGCTAGTTATTAGAATACAAAAAAATTCGCCAGAATGACAGTGGAAAGACCGGCAAAAAAATAATGGCATTACATGAAAAAAATGTTCAAAGGCTACAAATTTATTCCAGCTAAGAAATTAAATAAATTAGGTTAATTTCTTGCAAATGGTCAATTTTTGTCTTGAAACGAATAAAAGTGGGGAAAATTTATTAATCACTGGAATTATTTCATATACTATCTCGATTTATTATACTCATCAAATGGAAACAAACAACACTAAATATCAAGTTCTCTCCGACAATTCACCAATTTCAACAAAGACCTTTTTGCAGTCAAATATTTCCACCTCAAATTTCTTCTCTAAATTCTTATTTTGTAATATTCTAAATAAGAGGGTTCAGATACCTCCATCGTGTTTCTGTTTTTATTTTATTTTCTAATAACAATAATTTAAAATTTATATATCAAAATAAAACTGTTAAATGTAATCTATATTATATTTTCTACATGCACGTAAAAAAATTATCACTTTTCAGTTTTAGTTTTATATGAATCAATAAGTTGAAAAATCAACGTCAATAATCCACATCGGTGTATCTGTGCAAGCTCTTGGTACTAATCAAAATAAAAATCAAAACATCATGATCTTTTATGAAATATTATTTAAAAAACATAAAAAATAAATAAAAATATCAGAAAACAACATATTGATCGCTTTTTTTCCTCCAAAAATATGAAGGATCAGATAATTGTTCGTACACTTTTGGAGGAAAAAAAAGGATCAATGTGTTTCTGATATTTTTATTTTTATTTTCTAAAAATAAAAAATTATTCTGCGTAAGTATAGAGAAAATGATATAGACTATATTTAATAATTTTATTTTAACATTTAAGTTCTAATTTTTAAGTTATTTTAGTTCTAAAAATAAAAGCATAATGAAATAAAAAATTTGAATCCTCCTTCCTAAGTACTACTTACATTTGGATTTAGTGGAAGAAACGAGGGTCCATGTCGTTCATTTTTTTTATTATGTGTTGAATAGTCAAATTTCAAAATGAGGAGGGTTCAAATGCCTTTATTTTTTGTGCCTCCACTATGCTTCTATTTTTAAAACGTTAATAACTCAAAATTTAAATCATAAATGCCAAAATAATTCGGTTAGATGTGATCTATATTATTTTCTCTATGTGCTCATAAAAAATATCAAATTTCGGTTTTGTTTTTATGTGAATTAATAAGTTGACGTTTAGAAATTATCCACAGTACGTTTTTACAAGCTCTTCATGACAATCAAAACAAAGTTGAAATATCATAATTTTTGCACGTGCATAGGTAAAATGATGTAGATCATATTCAATGGTTTTATTTTGACCTTTAAGTTTTAAATTTTGAGTTATTAAAATTTTAAAAAATGGAGGCATGATGACGGCACAAAAAATAAAGGCATTTGAATCCTCCTCTTTTAAAATATATATGTATTTTAACTCCCATAAAATTTGAATAATACTTTAATATTAATCTCTATTGTAAAATCCATATATATTTATTAAGTTATGTATTTAACGTGTTCCAAATAATGTATTTTTTACTGGCTCCGCCCATGCTCGTCAGCAACTTGTTCTTAATGAGGAAATAAAACGAAAATACTCGCCAAACATGTGATCTCGATCTCTGGCTATAAAATGAGAAACGAAAAAGAAATAATCCAAAAAAAAAAGAAGAGGAAAAAGAGAAGAAAGTGTCTCGTAGTTGCTAAAACAAAATGGATATTTATATACGCACGCCAAACACGTGTACCCTAAATAATACTTCCATTACTGAATATTTTCAGCACAAACTAAATACACTAGAATTCCAAAAATAAAAATAGATATGCTATCAATGATATTTTCACTATTGAAGGATATATTTAAAATTTATAATTTAGATTTAGTTAATTAAGTTATGCTGTCAAAAAAGATATAGTTAAGATATATCTAACATTTAGTTGATTAAGTTATATTTTTGTAATATGAAACAAAAGTTTGTTTATTTTTGTTTCAATTTCAACCAAACTAACAGATAGAACTGTCATTGCTAAATTTGTTTTAGATATTTTAGACATTAAGGAAACTTGTTGCAATTTTTGCTTTCGATATTTTAGGCTCTTAAATTGTTCGCACGTAAAAATGCTGCTCCAAATCCATTAATCTAAATAATTAACCGAACTATTCATGATAGACCAGTCACCATTATGTTTATAAAAAAATTAATTTGATATTTTGATAATTGAATCTCTTATTTTTAAATTCGACAATATAACACAATCTATAATTTATTAATATTTTGTACATAAAAATGTTGAAATATGATACAAGTTTAATGTTTATCAAATAATTTGAAATTCAAATTAGCAATGATCTATATTTATTGATTTTTAATAGAAATTTATTACAACCAATCTATTAGGTCCGAAACAATTCTATAATTTTTTTTTTCTATTTTTTAGTTATTTTATGTTTAATGTTAAAATTACCCAATTTTTTTATTATAGATATATCTCATTTTTAAAATAGTTTTAAGTTTTGGTAGTTCCATTTTTAAATAGTTGATCAAAAGCCGATATTTTTATTAATCGAAAATAAAAAAAATATCACAGATGGGTAACGGTTTGATGAAATTACGTAAGACAAGACAATTTATCCCTTACCACAAACTCATACCTACAATATCGAAATAACAATCTAATTTTGAGTGCGTGAAAATTCAAAATCCTTCTTATTTGTGGAACGGAATAAATCGTTCTATCTATGTATTAAATTTCCGTCAAACTGTTCTCCATCTGCAATATTTTATTTATTTATTTTCGATTAATAAAAAATATCGGAATCAAAAGGAAACCACGTGGTTTTGAACGAACATTTATGGAATTTGGATCCCCTCAAGTAACTCAAAGTATGTGGTTCAAATCCAGACTGTCGATCTTAATCGGCACGACATTTAAGGGAGCTGTAAATTTAATTGATTCTGATCGGACGGTCCGGATCTAAACTCAAATTTTGAGGTACTATAGGGAATCTGGCCCCACATTTATGAGTTATGAGCTTTTAGCATTTAATTATTGGACTGGTAGGAAATAGATGAGCATATGACGTCAGCTCAGTCGACCGACTAATCGGTTTTACTCTTCCCGGCTTGGAGACTTGCTGTTCTAACAACCCCTATTTATTTGTTATTTGGTTGCCTTTCCCTTTGTCTGATCTGCTCCTCGCGCAATTCCGAGATAGAAATAAGCAATTGCATTCGCCTTTTGTGATTTGAGAGAGATACAGAGGAGAGGAAGACTATAATTCCTGATTGGAGAAAATTAAAGGAGGAGAAAGAAATGGAGCGGGTCGATAACTTGGCGCACGAGAGAGAGACAGCGCAATTCGATGTGGAGGCGATGAAGATTGTTTGGGCCGGATCGAAGCACGAGCTTGATGTCTCTGACCGAATGGCGAGGCTCGTCGCATCTGATCCAGTGAGAACTTTTTTCAGATTTGTTATAATATTCAGGTTTATACCGTTTTTTGTTCTTCCTTAGATTTTGCCTGAGGGGAAAATTTGGTCGAATCTTCTTCCTCCATCATTTCAAGCTGGTGATCAGCACCTTTTTTTAATTGTTTGATAATTTTTTTGGGAGAAGGATTTTTTGTTCCAGCTAAGTTTTACTGGGGAAGTATTGATTTTTTTAAAGATTGTAGGACGCTCTATTTGTCAGCATTTTTGGGTTTGTAATTGAGCCGGAATATCTTTCTAAAGACTTGGCATTTTTAGTCATAAAGTAATTTTGAACTTCTGCAGCAATATATATAGAGTGAGGCTACGGTACTATGCATAGCACGCATTGGATCCGTGCTTCGGCTCAATATTTGCGTTTTCAAAATCCTAACGGTCGATCCAAACCGTTCAACATGATTATAAAATGAATATGTACTTGCAAACCAAATTTTACATTTTTTCGATTTTTTTTACTATTTTTTTAGATAGGTAGAAAATCACTGTTTTTGAATGGTACAGAATTTTCAGATCAAGTGATTTTCTACAAAAATGTAAAATTTGGTTTGCAGTACATATTCATTTTATAATCATATTGAACGGTTCGGATCGACTGTTAGGATTTTGAAAACTCAAATATTGAGCCGTAGCACGGACCCAACCGTGCTATGCATAGTACCGTAGCCTCACTCATATATATATTTATTTCCCTTTTAAGGTTTTGCAGTTCGATAGTTAATATTTTTCCACGTACTTGTGAATTTAAAACTACTTTATATTGTAAGGAGAATTGGTACCAGGGAAAGTATGATGATTGAGAAATTGTCAAAAGATTAGTGTTGCTGATAGTGAAATTTCGGACTATTGTGGCATCCTGTAGGGTAATTTAAGCTGATCCAGTTTCTAACTGAAACTTTCTTTTTTGCCGTTTCTGGTTTGTATTTCAGGCTCATACAATTATGGCATTTCTGTAAATCTTTTTAGGAAAATTCTGTTCTTGATATACATAGATTTTTTTAAAATTTAAACAGTTTTTAATTGAAACTTTTTTAAGCTATCTAGTGTTGTTTGCTTAAAGATGTTGCTTTTCTTTTTGTTCTAACTCAAATGCCTCTTTAAGGTGTTCCACAAGGACAACAGAACAATGCTGGCACGGAAGGAGCTGTTTAAGACTACACTGAAAAAGGCCGCTCATGCGTGGAAGCGCATAAATGAACTTCATCTTACTGGTAATTCTACTTTGTTCACATTTTGGTTTTGTCTGGATAATATTTCAAACATAGTGTTTAAGCCTCAATTAGAGCCCTCAAATGATTTCAGTTGGTATTTACTAGTATCGGACTTGACTAAATGGTATTCTATACATGTATAAATTGCTAGTATTGTATGTATGATACCGGAAAGGGTATACTGTAGCTAGGTCCCTCTGTGAACTCTTCAACTTACAAGTTCTTTTTATTTTTAAACAACAGAAGAAGAAGCTTCTAAGATGAGGTTCTTCATAGATGAACCTGCTTATACAGATCTGCACTGGGTATGGTGTAAACCTTATTACTATGATTTAAATTTTGAAACTTAATAGACAATATATGGTTGGTGTGCTTTTGTCCCCCTTATGCTGGGATAAACTTTTTTTTTTTTTTTTTAATTATGGTTTCATATAGGAGAGTCGTTTGAGCTCTTTAATACGACAATGTGACCTTTCTACTAATGGTTCTATTTCTATACTTCATACTTCTGTCTTTGAGCTCCCAAAATTCATATATTGTATACAAATTCTCTGAATACAGAGGCTGGTGAATTTTTTTCCTTGGTCTGTCTTATTTGTAAAAGTTTCACAATACATTATCTTGCCATATTCTATCAAAAGCACAAAGCAGGTACACTTATCGTTCGTTATTAAATTTTTTTTTATTTCTTGAAGGGAATGTTTGTTCCAGCCATCAAAGGACAGGGAACAGAGGAGCAGCAGCAGAAATGGTTACCGCTTGCCTACAAAATGCAAATAATCGGTTGTTATGCTCAGACTGAACTGGGTCATGGTTCCAATGTTCAAGGACTAGAAACAACTGCCACATTTGATCCCAATACTGATGAATTTATCATTCATAGTCCTACTCTCACTTCAAGCAAGGTGACTAGTTGTGATAGATCCTAGTTCTTTCTGGTTTCCAATATTGCCCTAACTGTGCCTAACTTGTGTATCCTGTTTGCATTTGTAGTGGTGGCCTGGTGGTTTAGGGAAAGTCTCTACCCATGCTGTGGTTTATGCACGGCTACTTACTGAGGGAAAGGACTATGGCATACATGGTATTTCAATCATTTATTTGTCTTTCTATGCCATCGTTTATAGTTCAGGCGTTTTAATTTTTTCTAACAAATTAATCTTTAAATTTCAGGTTTTATTGTCCAGTTAAGAAGTTTAGATGACCACTCGCCTCTTCCTGGTATTACTGTTGGTGATATCGGGAATAAGTTTGGCAGTGGTGCATACAACACTATGGATAATGGCGTTTTACAATTTGACCATGTGCGCATTCCACGTGATCAGTTGTTAATGAGGTTCTTTTTGCAAATATAATTATAATTATTTCTAAAATCTATTTATGCTTCTTTATGTGTATTCATGACTTAAATTTGTGTGATTTTATAGGCTTTCACAGGTTACAAGGGAGGGAAAGTATGTTCAGTCTGATGTGCCAAGGCAACTGCTTTATAGTACTATGGTTTATGTTCGCCAAACAATTGTTGCAGATGCTTCCAGGGCATTATCTCGTGCTGCTTGCATTGCTACCAGGTATAGTGCTGTGAGAAGGCAGTTTGGATCGCAAGATGGCGGGCCTGAGAGTGCGGTACTTTGCTACACTTATACCAAATTGATTCCTTGCTTTATCTAACAGAATGGCCTCTTTTACATTATCACATTGTATTAACTGCTGACATAATTCTATGTTATTTAGTTCTGTAAAAAAATAACATGACAAGTCAACAGTGTAAACCTGCAAAGTCGATGATGCGACCTCTTACAAATAAGAAATTACGTGTGTCCCCTTTGAACACAGAGAATATCGTTATATCCACCCACTCACCCATCCAACTTTGCTTTTTGCAAATGCCCAAAGTACCTTTTTTTTTTCTTTATGGAAATGTTGAAGGGTATTATCTTTTAAAAAAGGATCAGGATGGCTTGTGTTTTTTTAAGGGACTAAAGGCATCCAACATATCTCCTTTTTGGCAAGTCTGTATGAGATGTTTGTCATGTTTATAAGGAAAATGGTATCAGATATGTCTGAAATTTGCAAAGGCGTGCTTGGATTTTTTAGCAATCTAGAGTGCTTTCATTTATTACATGTCTATTGAAATTCCATCCAGAGAGTATGCTTTGTTCATCGTGTGTATTATTCTATTGCATATGTATCAAAATTAAGACTTTGAAATATTGTAGGTGATAAATTACAAGACTCAGCAGAACAGGCTGTTCCCATTGATTGCCTCTGCCTATGCCTTCAGGTTTGTTGGAGAGTGGTTAAAATCTCTATACACCGACGTGACACAGAGACTCCAAGCTAATGATTTTTCGACTCTGGCTGAGGCTCATGCATGCACCGCTGGTCTGAAATCCTTGACCACCTCTTTTACTGCTGTAAGCATCTTCATTTTGACCTTTTTCTGTTTGTTAAAAGTACCCCTTTACTTTTTTCACTATTTGAGTTGCATCTTTTCCCCCCTGAAATTTTAGGATGGTATTGAGGAGTGCAGAAAGCTTTGCGGGGGCCACGGATACCTCAGTAGCAGTGGGCTTCCTGAACTATTTGCTGTTTACATTCCAGCCTGCACTTATGAGGGCGACAACATTGTCCTTCTTCTTCAGGTTAGTTTTCCATAGAAATTGCAAGTAAAAGTTCAAAAAATCAGTCTAATTATCAGTTTTTTTTTTTTATGGCAACTAAATACTGTGATCATACAAATTAGAAAAATCAGACTCATTATCAGTTACTTTAGGACAAGCACATGTAGCTTGCCTAATTTCTACTTCTGGTTCTGGGCGTCTTTGATATATAAGGAGCTGTGCAACTTTTGTTCACTTGTACTAACATTGAAATTCGACAGGTTGCAAGGTTCCTTATGAAGACAGTTTCACAACTTGCCACTGGAAAGAAGCCCGTTGGGACAACTGCTTACATGGGTAACATAGAACACCTAATGCAGTGCAGATGCACGGTTAATACTGGTACTTTTGCCCTTCCTTTTTTTAGTGAATCTGTTGTTAATGAAAGTGGAGTTTTTCGAACATTTGTGGGATTATTGAATAACTAATTTTCCTTATATTTTGTTAATCTCATGCAGCTGATGATTGGCTGAATCCTTCTGCAATTCAGGAGGCTTTTGAAGCTAGAGCTGTTAGGATGGCAGTAAATTGTGCACAAAATGTTAGCAAGGCTCCAAGCCAAGAAGAAGGTTACTACCTCAAATCCTAAAATAATATAACCTATTGAACATGCTACATGTATATAAATGTAGGGTGGTGTTTGCATTCTTGCTTTTGTGAGAGATATTAGTAACCAACTGTTTCCGTTATGAGAAAACAATAGTGTATGCTTGATTATATGACATTAGCCTCTTTTTCAAGCCTGTTTCCCCCATTGCAATAGTTCTCAAAATGCAACAATTAACAATATAGTCTGCAACACCAGTACAGAATTTATGCTTTTGAACACCTATATGTTTTTTCAGGCTTCCTCAATCTGTCGGCTGATTTAGTTGAAGCTGCAATTGCTCACTGCCAGCTCATTGTTGTAACCAAGTAAGCCATTTTTTCTCGATTTATCTTACTGATCTTAGTTATATTTCACCCTTCGTAATTTTTAAACTTTATTTGTTTTTCCTATATAAGATTTATTGAGAAAGTGCAACAAGACATTATGGGAAATGGGGTGAAAGAACAACTCCAGATACTATGCAACATATATGCACTCAACTTGCTTCACAAGCATCTTGGTGACTTCCTTGTTACTGGGTCCATTACACCTAAGCAAGGTGCCTTGGTCAGCGAGCAGCTCAGGAGCCTTTACTCAAAGGTACTCACAATGAGTTTAATTTTCAGTAAAGACCTTGGAGGTTATCAAATTTCGGGTTGCATTAAAATCAGGCATCAAGCCACTGCATGTTGAAATACGCACTTGTACTGTTAGCAGGGATAAACTGCATAGAACCAAAGCTTAATTGGTCTGAAAATTAGTACTTCATAAAATAAAAATACATGTTTTGAGAACTCAAATTCACATTTGAGTCTATAAATGACAAATTGCCTAGTTGGTAACTGTTGTCATGATGATTCTTCTTTTATAATGTATATGCAATTGACCATTGTGCCATTTGTAATATTTAAAATCTAGAGGGGTTTATTTGTAAAATAAGTCCTTCCTTTTCTCCAGTTAACGCATCTACTATTATCTTGCAGTTGCGTCCTAATGTCGTGACACTAGTTGATGCATTCAACTACACCGACCACTACTTGGGTTCTGTTCTTGGCCGGTATGATGGAAATGTCTATCCTGCTCTTTATGAGCAAGCATGGAAGGATCCTCTTAATGAGTCTGCGGTGCCTGAGGGCTATGCAGAGTATATTCGCCCTGTTCTCAAGCAGCAATTGAGGCTTGCAAGGCTTTAATTTACTATATAAATGGAATTGAAATTCTTGACTTAGTTACAATTTATTTAAATCTAGATGAGGTGCCTATGGGGCATGTTAAAATAAGCATCTATGTTGTCTCTGGTGTGGTAAATTGGGGGTTGGCTTGAATTAATCTTGAAGAATAAGTTCAGTTGAAATTCTAGGCTATGTAACTATATAGCATGTGTTTCGGACTAAAAGATTAGGAGAGCTGTAACATTACGTTGAAAATAAAGATGTGATTGAAGGTTTATCTGATTTCTTAGTAAAATTTAGGCAATTCGTGTTGCGATGCACACATGTTCGTTGTCAAAGTGCCGTCCAAGCCCCAAGTCGAAATCTTGGTGGGTTTTCGAATAAAATATTCTTTGGTTTTTTGACGTAAAAGTATTGTTTGCTTTTAAACAGTGTTTGTTTAAATAAAACCGTTTAATGTGGAAGATTAGGAATTTTGAGCTGGTGCACAGATCAAAATCTATAACTCTTTTAAATTGGTTGGAGCCATTCGGACTCGGCCCATTCGCTCTCCTTCCCCTCTTTGTTTTCTTCTTGTTTTTTCAGACTATGCCTGAAAGTTACAATTTCCAAAAGAGATTTTTAAAAGAAACAATATAAATATATAATAAAGCTATTATTGTACGAAATAGTTATACTTGTCCTTCCTTTTTAACATTTGTAAAGACGAACAGAGACTAAAAGTTACCATTAAACCCCTATGGTTTCTTCAGTTAGCAGCTGTCTAGCGTGAAAAAAAATGCTCTAAGCAACCACTCATTGAAGTCATATTAACATTCACAATGTTTGACGCTGAAGTAAAGTTCTAGAAAACATTACTAATACAAATTTTTGATAAGATTTTCTAAATAAATTTTGGTCTTTATCTGATTCACTATTTCTTGGAGTGTGTATCCTCTGAGATATCTCATATTTTGCATGACCGACGTGTCCGGGGATAGTGCACGGGCCAGTATTATTTGAGCTTTGACATTCGCACAGAACTTATTTGATTCGTGTAGAACGTATTTGAACGGTTAAGATTTTCCAAAAGATATTTCAGAGGATGCGAATTCTGTTTATTGGGGCCATAGCCGTACGTCAAATAAAAGAGGCTTCTTATTCTTATTATATTGAATGCAAAATAAAAAGAGACCATTCTAGACAAAAAAAAAAACCCAGAAATTCTCAACGTTCTGACAACAATTAACAACTCCCCAACTAGGGGTGCAAACGAATCGGATAATATCTGACCGTATCCGGATCCGTATCCGAAAATTTGACACAGATATTCAATATCTGAATATTCGTGCGGATACGGATACGGATATGATTTTGAATTTTAATTATCCGTATCCGAATAGTAGATATATACCATAGTATAATATATATTATGAAAATATTTATGTATATATCTACGGATATCCGGTATCCGATCCGTATCTGTACATACCAGTTTAATATCTGATCCGTATCCGTATTCGAAAAATAAAAGCGGATATAGCTATAGCTTTACCACTATCCGATCCCCAACACACATCATAAACAACGGGAACCAATAATAATATGGTTAATTTTTCATTTACCCCTCGAAGACTTCTTCAATTTCTTATTTATTCTTATACTCTTTATTGTATTTAATATGTCCCTTAACTCTCTTTATTTTTTTTTCTATTTACCCTCCTGTAAAAACTCTATATTTAAGTATTGTCAAAAAAAAAATTTCCCATTATACTCTTCTCTTTTATCTTATTCTTTGACAAACTAAAAAATTGCTATCTGGGGCGGATCCAGAATTTTCGTCAAGGGAGGGCAAAAAAATATTGAATCGGATTTAAATATTGAATCGGGTTTAAATCCATTAACCAATTGAGTACTCGACAAAAAACAATACTTTAACTTATATTTCCAATGCTTTGACTTGTCATTTCTGATGCTCTGACTTATAATCCAGGGGGGCAGCCCGGAACACTCTGGATCCGCCCCTGATTGCTACCGCAACAAAGAGAGGAGAAAGGACAAATTGTTGTGCGACTTCTCCAGGGCAATGTGCACACAATAAGCGTCATATATATTAGTGGATGAAATACGAGATTTCAAGTGCAATGTGAGAATTTTTTTTTGTTCGTATATGCGAGAAAGGCAACGAGAAACGAGAAAGTAGAGTAGTTAATCTGCTTGCCTGGTTAAGTGGTTATTGTTAAATAATTTCCTACTGTACAAAACCGACTCTAGAAAGTCTAGCCTTGTTTTAAAAACAATTTTCGACTTTATGGAAAGAACCCAAAAGAAGCCCAAGTTTTCATTAAATTCCTTTTCTGAAATTCTCAAAGAGTCCATGAGCCCAACAAATCAAGGCCTGTATGTTTTGTTTATAATCAGTCAAGATCAAAGGTTCCACCCAGTTTTTATTATTTTTTCCTTTACATTCTCAGTTTCAACAATAAGGAAATAAGACCAGCAGAAAGTTTTTTTTTTTTTTTTTTGAAAACCTTCGCAGCCTTACGAGGGAGAATCGAACTCTCGATCTTTGGGTAACCAACAGTTCTAGGACCTTCTTTTCTAGCCAATTGTGCTACCTCCCCTTTCTCAAGACCAGCAGAAAGTCACAAGAGCTTCTCAGTTTAAGCGGCGAATTCAAGAGAGAACCAGATTCATGCCTTTTATATTTTGATTATTTTGCAACTAAATCCCTCAAACTAATAGCAGAATATACCAGAAATCAAAATGCAATGATTACCGATTGGTACCAGTATCAGCATCGATTTACAACTCTAACAGAGGTGACAATACACTGGTACAAAGCTTTATAAATTGGTACAAACAACAAAGAGAAGTGACAATACACCGGTACAGAGCTTTGTAAATTGGTACAAACAACAAAGAGAAGTGAGATGGGTGAGAATGGCAACTCGGGTTCAAGCCCGATAAGAGAAAAATTGAGATTTAAGAAGGTTATCAAGTGCCCGGTTTCGATTAAAAAAACAAGAAGGTTATCAAGGATTCTCTAATACCCATTCATTATCAAATTCCTTTCTCAATTCAGTTCCATGAAGGTACCAATTAATAGAGCCACGGTACAATGTTAGAAAAGGGGCATAACCCTAATTGAACTCAAACAAAATACAATGTGGTAAAATCTCAAACTTAAATCATTGTAAAGTTCCAACTTCCAACGGTATGTATTGACAAGAATTTGGTCATCAAGCAGGTTGATTACTTTGTACTTTAATAATCCAAAAAATGGTATAATTGCCACTCATTTACAGAGAGGACAAGAAAAGGAAAACTAAGGTGTCAGTTTAGTGAAAGAGTTCACTTGTCCAATTCCACAAAATCAACAGTCTCAACAAAACATTGGAACAACATTGATGTCCCATTACTCAATCAAGTGTTAGTATATGAGAAAGAAAGGAAACCAGTTTTCAGTCTAGGAAGCAAGGCAAGAACCAAGCTTCAACAAAATAAAAAATCAATCACAGCACAAGAACAAGCAAGATTGCAATAATCAATCAAGGCAATACAGGAAACAACACCACAAGGCTTGCTATTAAACTACCAAATCTAAATTCGCAAGAATTCAAAAGGGAAATTTCAGGCATACTCGAATTTAGCCAATTTCCAGCCAAAAATGGAGCCGACCACTACCGTACCTCACCAGACCAACAGTTCTGCTATGCCCCTCCCCTCTTCTCTCTCTGTTGGAAAGCACTCGAATGATCTCGATGAGAATAACTTGATCTCTGTCTTTTTCGTCATATTGTTTAGCTTACGAGAACATGCACGACAGTATCACAGATCTCACTCATCTGTCTGTCCTACATGTTCTCGAAGCCAAGCAATATACCAAGGAAGAGAAGACGAAGAGCTCTTCTATTCTAACCATTAAGATCTCGGCCCCTAGCTCGATCGGTCGTGCAAGAATATTTCTGGTCTTTAATCATTGCTAGAACTTTTTTCGACAAGCATCGAATGGAATTAGCAAATTCTAGTACTGCCTTTGATAACGGGCTAAGTTTGATCTGAGTATTTGGTTTTCTTGGCACGCTTGAATAGGATTGTTGAATTTGAGTATTGGGTGATTGCTGATGTTCCAGTTGGTCTTGGATCTCTGATTTAAGATCTATGCATACTTAAATAGAGTATTGGGTAGCCACTATTAGGTTTTCAAAAAAAATAAAAAAAATTAAGTTGGGTGATTTAGTCAGGACTTCTATTTAGAATAAAGAAAAAACTTCCATGTTCCATCCCACTAGCGGACTGCGGACTATACTACTTAATTGGAAGATGCCTTCGTAGTTCGTACGCTCACCGCAACTAATATTTGTACTAGAAATTTCATATATACCCCTCAAAAACTTCAAAATTGCGTATGTCTCTCTTCCAGAATTCATTATCATATTTATTCCATTAAATTAAAAAAAACTTACAAATTTATTCAATTTGCTATTTTTTCTATTAAAACTCAATTTAAATTTATAAAGTTCCCATATTATATTTTATTAAAAAATAAAAATATGTAGTTTAAAATGTTTAATCTTCTAATTTCGAGAGCAAAAAATTCATTTATCTACTTGTGACACATGCACACTGATAATTTTCAAAAAAGACATATGTACAGTGACATTTAGACATATGCTTGTGTGCACGTCACAAGTAAGAAATAAGTCATTTGCTTTAATAACCAACCAATTAGAAAATTGAACATTTCTCTTTTACATATTACATAATTTTTATTTCTTAATAAAAGAAAAAATAAGTACTTTATAAATTTAAAATGAGTTTTAATAGAGAAGACAATAATTGAGTAAATTTGTGAATATTTGAATTCTAGAGGGATAAATATGATATCATGAATTTTAAAGCAAAAAAATACGTATTTTTGAGGTTTCTGGGTGGCAAATATTTGGAGTAGAACTAAGGTGTTTTTAAGCTCATCAAATTTCTTTGTGAGTTTAACTCAAAAATCTATCGGATTGACTTCAAACGACGCATCCAAACCATTGAAACCGATTTACTTCACGAGTGATGCATTTACATGTCAAATTTATATTTTTTGAACTAAATTAGTATGAAGTCAAGCGGTCAAAAAATGATGAAAAATGAACTTATAAATTATCTTTTTTTGACCGCTTGACTTCATACTAAATTAGTTCAAAAATTTAAAAATTTGACATGTAAACATCACTCATGAAGCAGATCGGTTTAACAGTTTGGATGCACGTTTGAAGTCAATTCAATACGTTTTTGAATTAAGCTCACAAAGAAGCTTGATGAGTTTAAGAACCCTAGTTCTACTCATGAATTTCCTCTAAATGCCCGTCACGCACAGACTGCACAGTGATGGTATGGGACCGACTACCATCCACATCTATATTTTAATAGATAGAGTCTATTAAGGACCGTCCGATTTGACTAAAATACTGGTAATTGATTAAGATGAATGAATTGTTTAACTAAGACGAAGAATATAACCAGTATATTTACGGCATTGCCAATCTAAATATATGGTTTCCACATTTGTTTAATTATTTTCATTATGTTGATCTCAAAAATGAAGCCAATTAATCAACCTTCAATCAAGGGACAGCCAGAAGTAGACTATTATGTGAAAGCATGTGCATGAAGCATGACAATACACGTATGAATACTGTCAAAAATTGAAATTATACTGGATTATTGATCAAATTAGATTTCATGCTTTTATAATGTGATTACATGGGATATCTATATAGAGTAGAACTAGGGTGTTCTTAAGCTCACCAAGCTCCTTTGTGAGCTTAATTCAAACACCTATTGAATTGGTTTCAAACGATACATTCAAACCGTTGAAATCGATCTACTTTACGAGTGATGTGTTTACGTATCAAATTTATAAAATTTTGAACTAATTTAATATAAAGTCAAGTGGTAAAAAAAGATGGTTTATAAGTTAATTTTAATGTGTTCACTTTTCATTATTTTTTGACTGTTTGACTTTATATTAAATTAGTTTAAAAATTTATAAATTTGACATGTAAACTCATCACTCGTAAAATATTTCAATGGTTTGGATTTGCCGCTTGAAGCCAATCCGATGAATTTTTGAGTTAAGCTCACAAAGAGACTTGGTGAGCTTAAGAACACCCTAGTTCTACTACATATATATATATATATATAGAGAGAGAGAGAGAGAGAGAGAGAGAGGTTGGCTATGATCAAAGTGGTATGACCAAGGTCTTAGTGCTACCAATTAGATTTTGCGATTTTAAAGTTCAAATAGTTGATCTGAAGTGCTCAATGTATTCTCCATATTAAAATGTGTTTGGAGACCAAATTTTACATTTTTTTTTTGAATTTTTTACTATTTTTTATGAATTTTTGAAAATCACTGGTTTTCATAATAAAAAATAAATAAATAAAATCTGAAAAACAGTGATTTTAAAAGAACCACGGCATAGGAACAAATTGGTAGTACCAAGGCCTTGGTCATACCACTTTGATCTTAGCTAACATATATATATATATATAGATGGGCTATTGTACTTCGCAAAGTAAAACCCCCGTTTACTTCACGCTCATATTTTCATTTTGAAAATCCAAACAACCGATCCGAACCGTTCAACATGTTCTAAATATTGAAATGTGCTTGGAGACTAAATTTTACATTTTTTGGGATTTTTTTTACTATTTATTAAGCCACTTTGAAAATCGCTGATCCACTGTGAACAGTAAAAAACAGTAAAATTTTCTGGACCACCGGATCAGCGATTTTCAAAGTGGCTTAATAAATAATAAAAAAATTCCAAAAAATGTAAAGTTTAGTCTCCAAGCACATTTCAATATTTAGAACATGTTGAACGGTTCGGATCGGTTGTTTGGATTTCAAAATGACAAAGGCCTTGGTACTACCAATTTGTTCCTATGCCGTGGAACAAACGCTTCGGTTTTTATATTTTCAAAGTCCAAACAGTCGATCCAAACCTGTTCAAAATTCAATCTATAATAAAATGTACTTGGAGATCAAATTTTACATTTTTTGAAATTTTTTACTATTTATTAAGCTAGTTTTAAAATCGCTGTTTTCAATGATTCAGAATTTTTTCACTGTTTATTAAAATCAACGATTTTAAAATTGACTTAATAAATAGTAACAAAATTCCAAAAAAATGTAAAATTTGGTCTCCAAGCACATTTTAATATAGAGATCAAATCAAACGGTTTGGATCAACCGTTTGAACTTTCAAAATCGGAAAACCAATTGATTACACCACGGCTCCGGAACAAACATTTTGATATTAGCCAACCTCACTCTCTCTCTCTCTCTCTCTCTCTATATATATATATATATAGAGCTGGGCTATAGTGAGTTGTGAAGTAAGATGTCATTTTTACTTCACGCTCATATTTAGTCTCCAAGCACATTTCAATATTTAGAAAAAGTTGAACGGTTCGGATTGGTTGTTTGGATTTTCAAAATGAAAATATGGCGTGAAGTAAAACAGCGTTTTACTTCACAACTCACCATAGCCTATCTATATATATATATATAGAGAGAGAGAGAGAGAGAGAGAGAGAGAGAGAGAGAGAGAGTGGCTAAGGTCAAAGTGGTATGACCAAGGCCTTGGTGCTACAAATTAGTTTTTGCAATTTTAAAGTTCAAATAGTCGATTCAAACCGTTAGATGTTCAATCTATATTAAAATCTGCTTGGAGACCAAATTTTACATTTTTTGGAATTTTTTTACTATTTTTAAGCCACTTTGAAAATGACAGATCCGGGTGAACAGTAAAAACAGTGCAACCAAATTCTGGACCATGTGATCAGTAATTTTCAAAGTGGCTTAAAAAACAGTAAAAAAATTCAAAAAAATGTAAAATTTGGTCTCCAAGCAGATTTTAATATAGAGATCACATCTAACGGTTTAGATCGACCATTTGGACTTTGAAAATCCAAAAACGACTTGGTAGCACCAAAGGCCTTGGTCATACCACTTTGATCTTAGCCACTCTCTCTATATATATATATACTAATTTATCTAATTAGCCGTTGATAATTTTTCTGAAGTAACAGATTACAAACTGCTCCGTTATAGATCACATTCTGAAATCAGCAGGGTGATATTGATAAGATGAGATGCGCACAGTAACATGCTATATGTTTATTCGGAATAGCACAAAGTACGTATAAATGTTTATAATAGTGAGGTTGATACGCATATTACATGCTTATGTATTTATATTATTATTTTCAAAGTTCAAACGGATATCTGTTAAACATAATCTTCATATAAAAATATACTTAAAATTTATTTTTACATTTTCTAAATTTTTTAACTATTTTTAAGTAGGAAAAAAACCACAGCTATCAGATAATTCAGAATTTTAGATCAAAATGATTTTAGACTTTTCCAAAAAAAATAGTAAAAAATTTCTAAGTGTTTAGAGAAGAAACAGCCTATGCAATGAAGGTTTTCAAAAAAGAAAAAAGTGTCTAGAATTAAACAGCCTAACTACAATAAACTTGGTCAAATATCCCATTTCAGAGGTTTAACCAATGTTAATGTGCATCTATTTACATATTCAGGCTGGAAAAAAAATTATCATACAACATTATGTACAACTTAAATACAGCAATTAAGGATGTCTTTCTTGTTTTTAAAATATAGATATTTATTGAAAAAAATAACACAACTTTCAGCAATTAAGGATGTCTTTCTTGTTTTTAAAATATAGATATTTATTGAAAAAAATAACACAACTTTTTACGGGTTGCTCTCGGCTTGGAGACGTGACACAACAATGACAATTAGGACCATCACTGTCAGCATGAATGCCGATTTTATTACGTCATTTAGAATTTCAGTGGCTTCATCAGGGCCTCGTGTACCGAATAGAACACCAACCAAATCAGAGATCTGGTTAATAAGTTCCACTATTTTTGTCTTCGACGTATCAATTATCCACCTCAAAATCCTTGGTACAAAATCGCCTTGACCAACAAATGCTAGCGGCTCGTTTCTCCCAGCTTCAATAGGAATTACAATATGTTAAGAGTTTGAAAATAATGGTTCTTTATACTGTAATGGGTGGATTCTTTTGGGTGGTGGGGGTAAGGGGCTGCTGGTATTTAACTTCTTTTAATGATCAATTAAACAAGATTTAGTCACAGGATCATTTAATTATCAATTAAACAAAATCTAGTCACAGGTTCAATCAGCCTGAACACTTAAGTTTGGTCAGAAAACAGGGAGAAAAGCTCTATGCTTGGTACTGTTACATTTAACAAAATATGTTTTTTGTAGGTTCACTTCTAATGAAATAATCAGGAGAGTACTGTCATGATATTATGAGTAACTATAAACAAAGCTTCTAGAATTATACTAGTAAGCAAAGTTCTGAGTTGCATCACCCTCCATGTTTTGTAATCCAAATAAATCAAACCAAATATAAAATAAGCCAAAAAGGGAAAACCTTGAATCAAGTACTTGTGAAGTTCTTGTACTGCTTCATTTTTCATAATTGCCTCCCAAACTGCTTTATCCGTTGACAATGACATCACAACTTTCTGCAAATAAAATATGCAAAACCCATCAAAGTTAGTTTCTTCAAAGTAAAAGGCAAACTTTTTAAGTAATAGGATTTTCGAATTATTTCGAGCTAGCACGGGGGAAAATTGCATGAAAGAAACTTCAACCAAATTCGTAGTTTTATTGTTGAACAAACCTTTTTTCTGACAATTAGCCTCTCAATCTTTACTTGAAATAGTACTGCTTTTTCTGAACTACAGACTCCTGAACCGAGACAGGCCTATATTAATTCTCACTGAGGCCTAAATTTATCATAATTAAAGAAAGACGATGTGAGCATGGATGGAAGGCTGGACCTGAAAAGATGGGTTCCAGTTCAACAAATCCAAGGAGTTTCGAATTCTATCCAACCCTCGGGACGTAGAAGCACTTAAACTCAACCCATTTGATCCGGTGCCATTACTAGCATGAAGCTGAGGTCTAACCCCATTGGATGGAACTTCTGTTCCCTGTGAGTTACCTCGTTCTACGCTAGACGGGTGGCTGTCTCTAGCTGTACCGGTATGTAACATTTGTGTAAATACCCTAAAAAGAAAAAAAAGTGACATGTAAGACAGCCGAAAATAGCAAAAAGTGGAATGAAAAATACTTGTAATGTAATTATCCCAAAAAAGTTAACAATTTACAACAAACCCGGGAGTAACTAATTATTCAGCCCAGAGTTGGTATTGAAACATCAATTGAGGCTTTGACTGTATAGAGAACAAAAATTGAACACCAGTTAAACTTAGAGGAGCTAAAAAAAAAGAATCTGCAAACATTTGATAACTGCGACCGACTGGTAAAGCAATACCTGTATCATGACTGTAGGTAACATACTGGATCCAGTATATTTGGTAACTGAATTAGAAAACCAAAAGAACTATTACAACTCATTGTTGAGCTTTCAGTGAGCAAGCAAGCAAGAGTTTGGCCTTGCAACTAACAGGTAAGCATATTCAAGATCTAACTAGTATTCAACAACATACTGTATAATTGCAGCGAGAGCTTCCTCGGCCTCGGGTTCCGACGGCACCGGCCCAAAAACCTGCCGTGCAGGTTCGTCAGTCAACTGGCTCCTCACACCAGCAGCAAAAGAAGCAGAGGCAGTGGACAAAGAAGAAGAAGACGACGAAGAACCAGAGGAAGGATGGATGCGACGGGTTCTCATGCCAGAGGGGCGGACGATAGGCCGGACCGCCGGTCGGAGCACACTGCCTCCTCCCATTCTGGTTCAATCTGGCGCCGGGTTTGAGAGGAGATGCTGCTAGATGGGGATTGGGATTGGATTCTAGAGTTGGAATAGTACGAAAGGGTTTGAGTTTAGTTTAGATTAGGTTTGTTTGCTATTATTATTTTAGTTTAGCTTGTGACATGTGAGAGTTAGGACTTGAGAGTAGGTCCGATGGGCATCGGACCTACCTCGGTTCGATGGGTTTAATCACCATCGATTTGCTTTTAAATTCGTGCGAAATGCTTTAAACCCCGTGCGTGTATGTTTCAATTTTCGTGCGCACAAATCTTATACTAGATCGGACGGTCAGAATGGCGTTGAACCTAAAAGTAGGTCCGATGGGCATCGGACCTACTCCGTTCTCGAGAGTTAGAAGAAGAAGAGCAGAATGGAGAAGTGTCATTGACTTGGTCTATTTTTGTCATTTTGTATGTGTCTGGCAATCTCCTTTTTTTGTTTAGGTTGTTAGTTTTAGTTTCTTTTATTACGTAATTAAGGAGCTATTTGAAGATAATTTGGTTATATGACATCAGAAAAAAAAAAAAAGGTTTAGGATGTAATTGTTTATATGAAATGAATATTGAATTTCTTCATTCAAACTATTGAGGTTTTTATAATGATTGGCTAATTTATGTACATTTGGTTTTAGTAATTTCGAAGAACTAACTACGCAATGTTCTGTTTGCAGTTGTACATTAAATGATTTAGATCAATTATAAAAGGTATTTTTATTACCATCTTTAATAAATATAAACTCAAATGTCATTTTTTTGAGAAATTTCAAATTTATCAGATCCGCATTTTATAGCTGCGTAACTAACAGGTCGGTTACGCAATTATAATATGCGAGACCAACATACATTAAATTGACAAGGTAATTATTGATCCCGCAAGTAATAGTTATGCAGCCAGTAGGGGTGTCAATGGGTACGGTACGGGTTGGGTGGAGGCATTTTCATACCCATACCCATTAAAATTGACTTTACCCATATCCTACCCATACCCATTAAAAATTGATCTTACCCTATCCTACCCTTACCTGTTAATATTATCGGGTAACGAAACGGTAGCGGATGAATAACGGATATTACTAATATAATAATTAGTTTTATTATATTTTACAAATTAAATATAAAAAACTCATTCATTTCACACATATATAATTACATTTATAATAAAAAATAAAAATGAATGTGCAATCAATTCCTACTAAATTGTTTTTTATAAAGGAAGAAATTCAAAAACACGAATACATATTTAGGTGGGTTGGAAATTGAATTAAATATATATTTAGATTTTATAATTACCCTATAGGGTAACGGGTACGAAATAGTCATTACCCATACCCTTACCCATTTGGTTAACGAAAAAAAATTCTTATCCATACCCATACCCAATAAGCTAACGAAAAAAAAAACCTTACTCATACCCGCCTTATCAAATACGATACAGGTCGGATAAACGGCTAAAAAGGTACCATTGACACCCCTAGCAGCCAGTCTGTTGTTTACGCAACTATAATCTGTAAACTTGATAATTTTGAATTTTTTCTAAGAAAAAAATGACGTTTGGATTTATTCTTTTTAGCTAAAATTGCCTAGTCACCTCTACAGAAATAATTAAGCAGATGAGATGACGAAGTTATTTCTAAAGTCTAAACAACATTTTTTTTTTATAGTTCTTTTTTCTTAAAAGATCACAAGGGTTAAGACGTACTGGTCATTAAACTTCAATTAAACGTGTTGCTTAACATTTATGATCTCATTTTTACAAATTGCAAGGGTTATCTTTTCTCTTTTTGTTAATTATGTGATTTATCCCTGCACCGGTAGAACCTCCAATATTGTAAGGATTGACGAATTGCAATGGTTTTAATAAATAAATATATAAATAGGTATAATAAATGATGTTACGTGTTTTGACGCTGTCCAGTGACACGAAGGATAATATCTAATCAGATCGAGTAAATATTGTTTAAGAAAAGTTGAGTGTTTGCGTGGAAGTTTCTTCACTACATGAATGAACATACAATAACCTAATTTTAAAAAATAAAATTATAATTAAAGGCAATTATGGGGCTTTTTAGATTGAGAACGGATTAGATCCGATGTCCATCGGATCTACTTTTAGGTTCAACGAGCATGATGACCGTCCGATCTAGTTTAAGATTTGTGCGCACGAAATTGAAACAGACTTGCACAAAGTTTAAAGCGTTCTACACGAATCTTAAAGCAAATCAACGGTGATTAAATCCATCGAACCAAAGTAGGTCCGATGCCCATCGGACCTACTCTCAAGTGTTTTAGATTTGTCATAATCAACTTGATGATTATCTAATTTAAATGTAAATTACTTAGAAATGCGACTATCTTCCCAATACATTTTTAACGAGAAAAAAATAATAAAATAGAAATGATGAGGATAGAGGCACAGAGCTAACTAGGCGCTTATTTTATTTTTGATAAAGAAACTAGGCGCTTATTAAATAGTCTTAACATTAGTAACTGCAGAAATTCATTCTCATGTATGTATCCTAAATTCAAAAGGAAATCATGCATTAGCACATAATTGAAGATGCATAAACATAATTCCATATTTGGTTACCTATGAGAAAACTGAAGACATCGAGAAAAATATTTCTCATACTTCATCTTAGCAATTAAGAAACATGCACAACCTATCAACAGATTATATTAAAATAGAGATAAATAAGCATTTTGAATTAATGAGTTTTTTATCCCGTGGGTTCAGATTTTTGTGCTTACATGGATAGCGGAGATAAAAATTTTAGATTGAAGGGACTCAAACGCTAAGATACATAATATATGAAAATACATAATGTGTGATCACTTGAATTTAAACTTAAGTTTTCGCAACTATAAGTGAAATTCTAACCACTGGACTACAAGTATATATTTTGTATTTTACGAGAAGAGCTAAATTATATAAAAATTTGAAAATAAAATAAAAATTCAATTAAATTTCAATGCGCATAATTAAATTGTTTTTAAAATTATAATGGTGGCTAAGCACCCCTGACATACATGTAGATCAGTACATGTACAAATTAGTTGTGGAACAAGTACTAAAAATGAAGCATCAACTCTGTTGCTGAACTGGAAAAGGAAAGCGAAAAGAAGAGAAAAAGAGAGACATAATTTCACTGCGCTATTGACATTTTGAATAACCAAACGACCAAAGCTGTTTAATATTGACATATATTGTTTTGTGTTTAACAAAACAATCACCAACCATCTCTACACAAGTGAAATGTGAAAAGTGCTACATTTTATGATCAGAACGGTCCAGATATTACAATATCACAAATCATATGCAGATAAACGCCCCTGATTCAATAGAAAATATGATATGAAAGATCCCTCCCTCTTTATATAAGACTGAATATATATTCTTTTGTGTTTGAGCTTGAATTGCCAAGCTAGAACAGGTCGGTCGAAAATTGTTCTGTTATAAAATGTTGTGAAAAAGTTCAAAAATTACCCTACTTTACAGTTGAATGAGAAAAAATTCTCGGAACTCTGAAACATTCTCCAGTTGTTTTGAGGAAAAATTGAATCAATTAGCAAGTGAACTGCTAAATATCAAATAAACTGCTGTCTAAAATCCAATAACCTATTTCTCAAGTTATTTGCCCAGTCTTTTGGAAAAAAACATACAGTACTCACCCTCGGTTTTCCGCAAATTACGCCTCATTCATGCCTCTTTTTTGATGGATTGCTCATGTACTAGAATTGCCAGGTTCTATGGCGACAATGCTGGTACTCATCTCTTGAACAGAAGGTGGGTCTATAACAGTATCTTCATTCACTGTATTATCTATAATAAGCCTTTTCATTTCCCTGTGCTCTTGGCATATTGCGCAAGGGTGCATGAACGCATGCACGAGACAGCTGTCGCATGGAGAATTCTGATGAAGAAAGAAATAACGATTTCAACAAAAGGGTAATGATAAATGATTAAAATCATGGGTACCTAGGTTGAATAAACCAAAAACTTCAAAGTTCCAGTCCCATAATATTCTTTCAAAAATTTATCGAATGAACCCATAAATTTAACACTTTGTTGCCTACAAATTAATTAGTACCAAGAATCCATTCCTACTCCTCGATTGACTAACATTTCAGTGAAGTTTGAGTTATGGAGTTGGTATATTAACTGCCAAATATACAAACTTTGGATATGATTTGGTACCAGTACAAATGCAGGGGGTAATGACAATTTTCATCAATGTGTTGTGTGCTTTCGTTATAAACATTAGTATATCCTGCTCTATGCACACATAGTGTTTGATGAAGTGCAATCTGTTTGAACTACTGGTACCTAACAAGTAACTCGGGCAATACATGAAATTTCCATATGATTTAATTGACATTATAACATCATAATTCTCATTTTGAACTTTTTCACCATAACACTCAGCTACAATATGTTCTTTTTTGTATTTAGTTTAGTTAGTTAGGATTTGAGAGGTTAAACCAGGTACTCCTGGGTTGTAAATACTTTTTTCGTTATCAATACAATCGTTTGCGGCTCCACCGCAAACCCTACAAAAAATCACTGAGCTACAATAACTGAATAAGAAATCATGCTAAATTAGTACTTGTCCAATAATCTTTGCAATAGAATACAGTACCTTGAGGTGAAATTTCTTCTGTAAATTATCTCGCCCGGTAGATGTGTACATAGAAAATACATTCCATCCACATATTAATCCTTCTGCCATCAACTCGAAAGCGTCAGGGCTCACAGTGCCGTTACAAATTGCCAAGGAAATTGCTAAGGCAGCTCCAACACATAGAAAGGTTGCATGACACAGGCAGCTTTCTTGCCAAGGAATTCCATGTAGGGTTTCCATGTTTTGGCCATACAGTACACAGGGACAGAATAGTCCTGTTTTACCTATGAAATTTAAAAAAAAAGTATTTAATTAATTATGGTATAACATGGGGAGAATTGACCGTTAATTTTTGTTTTTTAAAGAAGCTAATATCTTTGAAAATGAAAAAGGACTTGTAATTGATGAAATTTGAGACTCACAACTCTCAGGATCTTCGGCACAGCCGCAGATGCCGGTCATCCATGGCTCGTCGCTTGGTGGAACATGTGCCTCAGGCAGTTCTTGACCACATTCTAAACATCTTTTTCTCCTAAACTATATAACAATACGGGAGAATGAACAATTGAATACTAAATAACTAATTGCCTTTCCAAGAAATAAATTATGCTAACTAGTAGACACATGCTTCGTTTGAATATATATTTTTTTGTGTTGAATCAATTTATAATACATTGCAAAAGTAATTGACCAATAAAAAAAGGTAATAAATTAATAATAACAAATTCCTCAGAATCATGATTAATTGGATTTTTTTTTTTTTTTTGACAAAAGCCAATCATCACCAATTAATCTCCATTACATGGAAAAAGGTGTATTCAATAATAAAGAAGTTCATGAGTGATGGATAGGTTACGGAATTAAAAATTATTGGTTGTGATTTCCATCAGTACTAAATTTAATGATGAGAGATAATTAACCTGTGGTACACGGATGGGTTGATTGAGCTCTCCAGGCTTTATGTCCTCCAGCGGCGCTGCCTGATCCTTTGTTAGTTTCACATACGACGACATTTTTAATTCTTTCACAAAACTTGGAATTGTTTTTTTTTTTTTTAAAGAAAGAAACAATAGAAGTGAAGATGGAGACCAAATGTAGAAAAGGGGATGGCAATGAAAGGTTGAAGCATAAAAAGGTGAAGAGCTTTAAATAGGTTTGCCATCTCTTGTTTCACCCTCTCCCCCGAAATTTTTAAAACTACCATTGTTTAAAAAAAAAAAATAAACCAAAAAATCATCGTTTTTGAAAAATTCAAAATCTAATCATTATGCGGTCCCAAATGTTGAGAACCGCACAGGTATTCTGCGGCCCCAGCCAGAGGTCCGCAGAATCATTCTGCCGGCCCCATATATTATTTTTTTTGTCAAAGCAAACTTTGAGATATCTCATAAGGGGGCATGCATTTTTAGAACAAAAAAAATTATTAAAAAACCAAATTTTTTTGACATATTTCATACGGAGCACGCATCCCCACGTGGTGCCCTCTTTTAATTAGATAAAAAGCCAAAATCATATAATCATGGGGGCTGCAGAATTGTCATGTGGAGCCCCTGGGCTGGGTCCGCAGAATGCCCTGTGGGTCTCCATGCATTGGGGGGCCGCAAAATCATCTCTGCGGCCGTGGTAGATTTCAAATTTTCCAAAAATGATGATTTTTTGATTTTTTTTTTTTTTAAACTGTGCTAACTTTAAAAATTTCGGCACCCTCTCCGTCTCTCGTATTGACAATAATCTCCCGGAGTTGATGAGCCGGATCTCAGCCCGCGGGCTTTTTACACAGTTTCTACCTGAGTTAGCAAGGTTATTATTATTATTATTATTATTTTGTAAATAAAAATAAGAGTCATGTCCATATTTCATTAACAAGAGTTAGTTACAAGGGGTTTGTAACTACATTAGAAAATACTCAAAACATTTGAGTGTCAAAAAAGAAAAGCCGCAAAAATTTAAATTAAACAAACCAAAAAAATGAATCAAAATAGCAGTAGTAGAAAAGTCGAAGGATTGCAGCTTATAGTGGATTCAGTAAAGCGCAATTGCTGCATGACTTCCTCTGTTATTTCTTCGGCATCCTTAGCTTGATCCCTGAAACTTCTTGAGCGTCGTTCCCTCCATAGTACTAATTGTGTAATCAACAAAGCAGATTTTTCTGTTCTTCTGTGAGTGTGCCAGTGATTATAGCAGGTTGGTGTTTGTGTTACCCAAGATGTGGGTTCTCTGTTCTGAGTCCGCAATGCCACCCTCTGATAAGTAGTCAAAGTGAAGTTGCATTCATTGAATAGGTGTGAACTGATTCCTGATCCGGTCGCACAAGACACACATGTTGGGTAAATTCCAACCCCTTTGTTATAATCTTGTTCAATGTCATCAACCATATGTTGGGTAAATTCCAGGAAGCGTTGTAGCTGGTGGAGTTCTTGTTCCGCAATTGCTGACAGATTCTGTCTAAAGGCCGCTGAATATGGCTTGTCAGCATGACCGTCTCGAGTGACATGGAGTTGTCTATTGTGTATGTGTGCACATTTGGTAGCTCCAGTCTCAACAGTGCATGTCCCAATTGTTAGCTCCATTTCCAGGTTTGAATTTAATTGAAATGTCAACGAATGGAAAACCTGTTTGAGGGCATTAGAGAATAGTTCGCATTGTGGGGGCGCCATTAATAGTATCGGCTTCCAAGTGGTAGGGTTGGGTTTGAGTCGTTTGAGCCATAGCCAAAGCTATTTCATCAATAATGTCTGGTTGAAAATTTTAAGGTTCAAGTAAGGTCCTAATTGGCCAAGATGAGTGAGCAATATCTCCCTGACGCCCAAGCAGCCTTTTCTTTATCTTGCCCAAGGGCTTTGAAATAAAAAATAAAAAATAAACTTCTTCTTTTTCTCAAAAATGAACTTATTTGCCTGCCAAAAGTATAGACTTGAAAAGGCAACGTGTAGCTTATACTTGACAAAGGCATAAAGTGCATGATTTATTAACAATTTGTATTCCTTTTCATAAGTCTTTCTAGCTTGTGATCATGTATTAATTATTTATTTTCATAATTACTAGATGATTTTTCTCTTTCTTTTATTTTGCGTTAAATATGTAATCATGTTAATTTGATTTTTGTGATATAAAGATAAATGCTAATTATCAAAATATTTTTTAAAAGTAGATTGTCAATAAAACTTGTGGATTTGGAAAATAAATCAATATACAAAATTGATAGATTTTCAATACTGTAATGAACTGTAATGTCTTAAAAAATCTTAATAATACAATAAAATATTTTCAATTATATAATAACAAATTTATAAAATGTTGTATTAATAAATTAAAAGATTATAGTGCAATATATTTATATATGCCATCATCCCAAGATTATGGGGCCGTGTGCATCGTAAGCATACACCTCGTCAAACATGGATTCACATCTGCTCATTTTCTTCCATCTGAAGCCGTGTGAATGATTTTGAACGATTCAGATGGAAGAAAAGGAGGGTGCTCCTTTGAGCAGATATGGATTCATCAAACAAAAGTGCGTATCCTCTGAGATATCTATTCGCAAAAGCGCAGAGGCAGTATTATTTGTGCTTTGAGATTCGTGCATAACGTATTTGAATGATTGAGATTTTCCAAAAAAAAAAACACTCAAAGTTTGAGATATCTCAGAGGATGCGAATTCGTCAAACACTTGAGCATGGTCGGTGCTTGCAATTCTTTTTTCAATGATGACTTGCTTTGTTTCAAATAAACAACTAAAACTTGAGCTCTTAATTGCTTGATATTGGAGTTCTTGACAGAGTTAGGTTTTAGGGCTCTTTGTGCTGCTTTTTCTTTGCTAATGCTAACAACTGATCCTAATAATTAACTAATTAACTAAGTAATGTTTTATTTATTTTTTCTTGACTCAACGTTGGCCTACTAATTAATTAACAGCTCAAATTTGTTTATTGTAAAAATCTTTGTATTCACGAAACACCAATAGTCATATTTA
>JAJGRW010000120.1:51415-67817 GCA_025461045.1 Carex parvula | reverse complement strand
TTTGCCAATAAAATATTTTCCTTAGAAGATGCAACTTCTCGGACATTAACTTCTTATTTTCATTCAGAAGATCCAAGAATTACTTATTGTGGGGCTGAACTATATTTTGATATATGTTTAGACAATAAATTAATATAATATGATCCTCTTAATAGGATCAATGTATATTTCACTATATATTGATTTCTTGTCTAATATGATCAAAAGTATAATTCCAATCTAAAAAAACAAAGTATACTTCCTATGATCCTATCTAATATGATTTTCTCAAGGAATTTGAACCATGCTCATATTGTAATTATGTTTGTTCTCACAACTATTTCATCTGGTGGTACTGGTTGAATTATGCAGCACATGTAAATACTTGTTGCTATCCAATTACTGTAATTAATGTACATTATTCTGCAGAAGGAATGAAATATACATACTCAGAAATCGCAACTGCGCTTGTTTTACCGAGTAGTTCTAAAATTTTGTAACAGCTTAATTTGCTTTAACGAACTTCAATGTATTTCAAACGACATAACGTCCAACCATTGTTAAACAATAAACCATGTCAACAAATACATTCCTAAAATATACAATGTTCTTTCGGGCAAGAAAACTTCAAAAGAATTCCGGGTAAATAAATAACCAATTACGAGTGAGATATTTTGTAACTAACCTTTTAATACATACCGCTCGTTTCACAAATAGAGAATACTTAGTTACTTGCCTCTCCTACGGTTCACCTGTATATATCTCCTCTTACGCCTATTAATAGACTTTCCATGTTAGTACCTCTTAACTAACCTGTGTCTCCGGTTTGACAAATTTGCCTCTTGGTTTTGCAGCGCTCTTTCTCTTCAAACATTTCTTTTTCCCTCTTTCTCTCAAAAATTAATGGCTAATCCTGCATTGTCCTTGCTTATGCTCTCAGTCTCTGCACTGTTTATCCAGGGTACGCTTAGTAATTATATACTCCTTGTAGTATGTAGTAGCTAGTACGCACTTTTATCAGATTATTTGTACTGTATGATACTCTGCTTTTTCAGAAGCACAACTGCACAAGTATGCATATTTTAATATTATTATAGGTTTTTCTTATCCTGTTAATTTTGTTTAGGGGTGGCACTCTGCTTTTTCATTGTAGCACAGTACATGAAATAATTTTTTTATTACATTCCACCCAATTACATAGAGAATAATATAATTTTAACCTCTTGAGTCAGCAAGTATTGATCGGTGTCGAACCAACATATTCTAGATATATGTGATGTTAACAAGTGTAGTGTCTCCTGTCCAGGTGCTTGGTCAGCTACATTCACATTTCTCAACAAATGCCACTACACAGTATGGCCGGGGCTGCTTTCCGGTGCAACCTCTGGGCAATTGCCGACAACCGGATTTAGGCTCAAGCCTGGTACAAATCGGATAGTTGAGGCCCCAGCCAACTGGTCTGGAAGGATGTGGCCCCGCACGCACTGCGGAGTTGATTCTTCTGGCAAGTTCTCTTGTGCCACCGGCGATTGTGGTGCCCAGGTACATTTTACAATCAACTCCGCTCTGTCTAACAAATAAATATGAGTGAGGCTATGGTACTATGCATAGCGCATAATGGTCCGTACTATGGATTAATATCTCCATTTTCAAAGTCCATACAATCGATCTGAACCGTTCAACATGATCTTCAAATAAAGATATACTTGCAGACTAAATTTTACATATTTTAGAATTTTTTTGCTATTTTAATAGATAGGTAAAATTTTAATTGATTTAAGAATTCTAGACTATTCAAAAGTAGTGATTTTCTACCTATCTAAAATAAAATTTAGTCTTCCAGTAAATTTTCATACGGAGATCATTGTGAACTGTTTAGATCGATTGCTTGTTCTTTGGAAATGAAAATATTGATCCATAGTACGGACCAATCTGGGATATGCATAGTATCATAGCCTCACTCAATAAATATTACTTTTTGGTCAATAGTAATAAATTTACACATTTTATGTCTTGCACAAAATTCTTATTTGTGATCTTTTGACTGTTTTCTTCATCATGCAGCGTCAGTGCAACAATGCCGGCGGTGCTCCGCCAGTTACTCTTGCAGAATTTACATTGCAAGGGGATGGCGGGAAGGACTTCTATGATGTGAGCAACGTTGATGGATTCAATGTGCCAATATCGATTACACCTCTAGGCAAACCCGGTTGCCCGTCGACCACTTGCAAAACCAACATCAATTCCGTGTGCCCGAGGGCATTGCAGACCAAGTTACCGAACGGTAAGTGGTCGGGTGCAAGAGCGCATGCCTTGCCTTTGGCACTGACCGGTACTGCTGCACCGGGTCCTATGCCAACCCTAACACTTGCAAATCCACGGTTTACTCGCGTATCTTCAAAAAAGCATGTCCCCAAGCGTACAGCTATGCGTATGATGATGGCACCAGCACTTTTACTTGCGTCGGTGCCAATTATCTCATTACATTCTGTCCTTGAGGCAGGGGTGCATGGTCTATGTGTACGCATGGTGCGGCTCAATTGAATATTTGGAGTCGTCGCTGCTCTGTGCGTATATATGATGCTATGGCCTTTGTATTATGTTTTCTTTTTATTTATGTCGAGAAGTTTTGTTCATTGTACTAAGCAATGGATAGCGGTACAAAAGTTGTATTAAGTCACAAAATGGTACGCTGAGGTCCTTCCGTGAAAGTTTACAAGTCTGAATAAATATAAATGCTTACTATTTTCATTCATTTGCAGTGCTTACTGCTTCATATACTTTGCCTATAGATATCTTTCCTTTTTAACATCGATCTTTTTGGCTCGATCGTTTAGATATATATGTGCACGAATTATTAATTGGGACATCCTCTTATTATATATATATCAGTATTGTGTTGCTCAACTAGAACTAGCCACCTGTTAGTGAAATGTCATAGAGACTAGAGACTAATAGGTAGATAATTGTATTAGTATGTTTTACGAATAATATGGTATCATGTTGATTGAAAAAAAAATATTATTATTCATCAATTGCGTGACTTAATCGTGAAACTTTATAATTAATTAGATGCGATGTTATTCTAAATAGTCTCCAGTCTTTTGTTAGTTGAGATACTAAAATGATCTTATGTACTAGCACAGATTGACTAAATAATCATGCATGTTTCACGGATCATAGATATGAGATATTAAGTTAATTACATAAACATATGTTGATGAACTTAATATTGAAAAAATAATAATAATTAAAAGAAAAGAACTCACAATGGTGCTTTTGTTTGGTAAATGAATAAATTAGGCCAAAGATTTGTATGTTGTATAAAAATGTTACTTGAATAGATCTCAAGTATTGTTATCTAATTTATTTGAGTTTGATTCAAGAGATTAGATGTGGCAGGATTTATGTAACTCAGTTCTTAATGAGCGAGTTATGAACGAGTTGGGGTATGCTCATGCTCGGCTCATTAAATTAATGAGCGAGTTATAACAAGTTGATAATGAACGAGTTATTAATGAGCTTTTAACGAGCGAGTTATGAACAAGTCACGAATTATGAGCAATTTACTCACCTGTAATTGTGACAATTATATATAACAATATAGAATTCATAATTATATTACATATATGCTCAACGTTGGATATATAATCCAACACATCCCACTCAGAGGAGTATTTTGAATTTAATTGCAACAATAGCTCAACATATATTTTAAGAAACAAAACAAGTCTATGTCCATAATTATTTTCATCTTTGATAGAGTTTTTAGCAGAAGATATACTTCGCTCATGAATTCAGTCCCTTGCACGTAGGGCTGCTCATGAGTTGAGTCCGAGTTGAGGGCAATTTGGATTCAACTCGTGAATTCATAAGCCGAGTTGAGTCCGAATAGCTAATTCAGTTTCGAGTCAAAAACACCAACTTGGATTCAACTCGCGAACAACTCGAGTCGACTCATGACTCGTAGATAGTACATAATTTATCAAATTAAAAATTACCAAAACAAAGTCTAACAAAATAAATTGTACATTAAACAATTAACTCTATCAGGCACAGTACAATTAACTCTATCAGTCTACCAAAACAAAGTCTAACAACAGGTCCTTGAACAGTGGAGTTACGCTTCTCAGGCACAGTACAATTAACTCCAGCTTTCAGACATTTACTGATTGCCTCTTCTTTACTTAACATATTTATCATTTTGAACTTTTCTTATTTCCTTTAGGCTTACATTGTAACTCTTATTTCAGAATTTTGGCTTCACACTATGAAGCCAACATTGTTTTTACACCTTACTGGTACAGACCCCTGTACCGGGATATTATTAATACAATAGGAGCTTGACCCCCGTTTTTCCTCAAAAATATATATGTAAATAGCAGAAGTTTCAACTAGCATGATTCACATATAAAGTATTGTGTTGAGCATATTATATATGATCCTACGGTACTTTTTACATGATAATGAAGCATATTTTATTTAGAGTGGCATTTATTAAATGAGTGCTTTAGTTTCTTTGTGGATTTCTTATTAATTAACTAGTTGTCATAAAACAATATTACTTGTTATCATCTAATTTACTCGTATGCTTCCGAAATTTCAACTCCATCTCTTACCATTAATTCTGTTTCATATACTGATATACAAAACATTGATAGTCCAATTTAATAAAAAAAATTGGATGCATGAATCAAAATTTATAAACATGCACATATCCTTATTCCTAAGGAGAGGTTTAACAAAATGTAAAGTTGGACGCATGAATCTACTTATTAAAATATAATGAAAAAATGACCTTAGCGTTAAGAAACAGATCACAAGTGATCTATTCGTTATTTCTTTCTTTTATTTTCCCGAACTAGCATGATTTGACTTGTAAAAATTTAACAAGAAAACAATCACTTTTGATATTTTATTGAATAGTTTAATATTTTTCAGATGGAGAAGAAATGATGCTAAAATAGTAAAGATCACAAATGGTTGCAGTCTTGCAGATTATTTGAAAAAAAAAATATAATTGAAAATTCTAAAAATAGTTAAATTTGATTTTGTAAATGGTTTGGATCGATTGACCGTGCGGAATTAAAAATAAATAAATATGACTATTGGTGTTTCGTGAAATACAAAGATTTTTACAATAAACAAACTTGAGCTGTTAATTAATTAGTAGGCCAGCGTTGAGTCAAGAAAAATAAAAAATAAAACATTACTTAATTAATTAGTTAATTTTTAGGATCAGTTGTTAGCATTAGCAAAGAAAAAACAGCACAATTCAAAGAGCCCTAAAACCTAACTCTGTCAAGAACTCCAATATCAAGCAATTAAGAGCTCAAGTTTTAGTTGTTTATTTGAAACAAAGCAAGTCATCATTGAAAAAAGAATTGCAAGCACCGACCATGCACAGGTGTTTGACGAATTCGCATCCTCCGAGATATCTCAAACTTTAAGTGTTTTTTTTGAAAAATCCCAACTGTTCAAATACGTTATGCACGAATCTCAAAGCACAAATAATACTGCCCCTGCGCTTTTGCGAATAGATATCTCAGAGGATACGCACTTTGTGTTTCCTAAGAAAAGGAGCACCCTCCTTTTCTTCCATCAGAATCGTTCAAAATCCATCACACGGCTGGCTTAAGATGGAAGAAAAGGAGGATGCTCCTTTTCTTAAGAAAATGAGTAGATTTGAATCCGTGTTTGACGAGGTGTATGCTTACGACGCACACGGCCCCATAATCTTGGGATGATGGCATATATAAATATATTGCACTATAATCTTTTAATTTATTAATACAACATTTTATAAATTTGTTATTATATAATTGAAAATATTTTATTGTATTATTAAGATTTTTTAAGACATTACAGTTCATTACAGTATTGAAAATCTATCAATTTTGTATATTGATTTATTTTACCCAAATCCACAACTTTTATTGACAATCTACTTTTAAAAAAATATTTTGATAATTAACATTTTATCTTTATTTCACAAAAATCAAATTAACATGATTACATATTTAACGCAAAAATAAAATAAAAGAGAAAAATCATCTAGTAATTATGAAAATAAATAATTAATACATGATCACAAGCTAGAAAGACTTATGAAAAGGAATACAAATTGTTAATAAATCATGCACTTTATGCCTTTGTCAAGTATAAGCTACACGTTGCCTTTTCAAGTCGATAATTTTGGCAGGCAAATAAGTTTATTTTTGAGAAAAAGAAAGAGTTTTTTTTTTTTTTTTCAAAGCCCTTGGGCAAGATAAAGAAAAGGCTGCTTGGGCGTCACCCAAGCAGGGAGATATTGCTCACTCATCTTGGCCAATTGGGACCTTACTTGAACCTTAAAATTTTCAACCAGACATTATTGATGAAATAGCTTTGGCTATGGCTCAAACCCAACCCTACACACTTGGAAGCCGATACTATTAATGGCGCCCCACAATGCGAACTATTCTCTAATGCCCTCAAACAAGTTTTCCAATTCTTTGACATTTCAATTAAATTCAAACCTGGAAATGGAGCCAACAATTGGGGACATGGACTGTTGAGATTGGAGCTACCAAATGTGCACACATACACAGTAGACAACTCCATATCACTCGAGACGGCCATGCTGACAAGCCATATTTCAGCGGCCTTTAGACAGAATCTGTCACGAATTGCGGAACAAGAACTCCACCAGCTACAACGCTTCCTGGAATTTATCCAACATATGGTTGATGACATTGAACAAGATTATAACAAACGGGGTTGAAATTTTACCCAACATGTGTCTTGTGCGGATCGGATCAGGAATCAGTTCACGACCTATTCAGTGAATGCAACTTCACTTTGACTACTTATCAGAGGGTGGCATTGCGGACTCAGAACAGAGAACCCACATCTTGGGTAACACAAACACCAACACTGGCACACTCACAGAAGAACAGAAATCTGCTTTGTTAATACACAATTAGTACTATGGAGGGAACGACGCTCAAGAAGTTTCAGGGATCAAGCTAAGGATGCCGAAGAAATAACAGAGGAAATCATGCAGCAATTGGCGCTTTACTGAATCCACTATAAGCTGCAATCCTTCGACTTTTCTACTACTGCTATTTTGATTCATTTTTCTTTTCTTTTTTTGACACTCAAATGTTTTGAGTATTTTCCATGTTTTTCTAATGTAGTTACAAACCCCTTGTAACTAACTCTTGTTAATGAAATATGGACATGACTCTTATTTTTATTAACAAAATAATAATAATAATAATAATAATAATAATAACCTTGCTAACTCAGGTAGAAACTATGTAAAAAGCCCGCGAGCTGAGATCCGGCCCATCAACTCCTGGGAGATTATTGTCAATACGAGAGACGGTACCGAAATTTTTAAAGTTAGCACAATTTAAAAAAAAATAAACCAAAAACTATCGTTTTTGGGAAATTCGAAATCTACCACGGCCGCATAAAAAAATTTTGCAGCCCCAAATGCTGGAGACCGCATAGACGTTCTGCGGACCCAGCCTGACCATTCTGCAGCTCCATATTTTTTTTTTGGTTTTTTATCTAATTAAAAGAGGGCACCATGTGGGGATGCGTGCCCCGTATGAGATATGTCAAAGTTTTTTTGTTCTAGGAATGCATGCCCCCTTATGAGATATCTCAAAGTTTGCTTTGACAAAAAAAAATAATATATGGGGCCGCAGAATGATTCTGTTGATCCCTGGCTGGGGTCGCAGAATGCCTGTGCGGTCCCCAGCATTTGAGGCTGCAGAATGATTAGATTTCGAATTTTTCAAAAACAATGATTTTTTTGTTTATTTTTTTTAAACAATGGTAGTTTTAAAAATTTCGGGAGAGGGTGAAACATGAGATGACAAACCTATTTAAAGCTCTTCACCTTTTTATGCTTCAACCTTTCATTGCCATCCCCCTTTTCTACATTTGGTCTCCATCTTCACTTCTATTCTATTCTTTCTTTAAAAAAAAAAAAAAACAATTCCAAGTGAAAGAATTAAAAATGTCGTCGTATGTGAAACTAACAAAGGATCAGGCAGCGCCGCTGGAGGACATAAAGCCTGGAGAGCTCAATCAACCCATCCGTGTACCACAGGTTAATTATCTCTCATCATTAAATTTAGTGCTGATGGAAATCACAACCAATAATTTTAATTCCGTAACCTATCCATCACTCATGAACTTGTTTATTATTGAATACACCTTTTTCCATGTAATGGCGATTAATTGGTGATGATTGGCTTTTGTCAAAAAAAAAAAAAAACCAATTAATCATGATTCTGAGGAATTTGTTATTATTAATTTATTACCTTTTTTTTTATTGGTCAATTACTTTTGCAATGTATTATAAACTGATTCAACACAAAAAAATATATATTCAAACGAAGCATGTGTCTACTAGTTATTTAGTATTCAATTGTTCATTCTCCCATATTGTTATATAGTTAAGGAGAAAAAGATGTTTAGAATGTGGTCAAGAACTGCCTGAGGCACATGTTCCACCAAGCGACGAGCCATGGATGAACGGCATTTGCGGCTGTGCCGAAGATCCTGAGAGTTGTGAGTCTCAAATTTCATCAATTACAAGTCCTTTTTCATTTTCAAAGATATTAGCTTCTTTAAAAAAAAAAAAATTAACGGTCAATTCTCCCCATGTTATACCATAATTAATTAAATACTTTTTTTTTTTTTAATTTCATAGGTAAAACAGGACTATTCTGTCCCTGTGTACTGTATGGCCAAAACATGGAAACCCTACATGGAATTCCTTGGCAAGAAAGCTGCCTGTGTCATGCAACCTTTCTATGTGTTGGAGCTGCCTTAGCAATTTCCTTGGCAATTTGTAACGGCACTGTGAGCCCCGACGCTTTCGAGTTGATGGCAGAAGGATTAATATGTGGATGGAATGTATTTTCTATGTACACATCTACCGGGCGAGATAATTTACAGAAGAAATTTCACCTCAAGGTACTGTATTCTTTTGCAAGATTATTGGACGAGTACTAATTTAGCATGATTTCTTATTCAGTTATTGTAGCTCAGTGATTTTTTGTAGGGTTTGCGGTGGAGCCGCAAACGATTGTATTGATAACAAAAAAAGTATTTACAACCCAGGAGTACCTGGTTTAACCTCTCAAATCCTAACTAACTAAACTAAATACAAAAAAGAACATATTGTAGCTGAGTGTTAAGGTGAAAAAGTTCAAAATGAGAATTATGATGTTATAATTTCAATTAAATCATATGGAAATTTCATGTATTGCCCGAGTTACTTGTTAGGTACCAGTAGTTCAAACAGATTGCACTTCATCAAACACTATGTGTGCATAGAGCAGGATATACTAATGTTTATAACGAAAGCACACAAGTGTCACAACACATTGATGAAAATTGTCGTCACCCCCTGCATTTGTACTGGTACCAAATCATATCCAAATTTTGTATATTTGGCAGTTAATATACCAACTCCATAACTCAAACTTCACTGAAATGTTAGTCAATCGAGGAGTAGGAATGGATTCTTGGTACTAATTAATTTGTAGGCAACAAAGTGTTAAATTTATGGGTTCATTCGATAAATTTTTGAAAGGATATTATGGGACTGGAACTTTGAAGTTTTTGGTTTATTCAACCTAGGTACCCATGATTTTAATCATTTATCATTACCCTTTTGTTGAAATCGTTATTTCTTTCTTCATCAGAATTCTCCATGCGACAGCTGTCTCGTGCATGCGTTCATGCACCCTTGCGCAATATGCCAAGAGCACAGGGAAATGAAAAGGCTTATTATAGATAATACAGTGAATGAAGATACTGTTATAGACCCACCTTCTGTTCAAGAGATGAGTACCAGCATTGTCGCCATAGAACCTGGCAATTCTAGTACATGAGCAATCCATCAAAAAGAGGCATGAATGAGGCGTAATTTGCCGAAAACCGAGGGTGAGTACTGTATGTTTTTTTCCAAAAGACTGGGCAAATAACTTGAGAAATAGGTTATTGGATTTTAGACAGCAGTTCATTTGATATTTAGCAGTTCACTTGCTAATTGGTTCAATTTTTCCTCAAAACAACTGGAGAATGTTTCAGAGTTCCTCCCGAGAATTTTTTCTCATCATCTGTAAAGTAGGGTACTTTTTGAACTTTTTCACAACATTTTGCAGAACAATTTTCGACCGACCTGTTCTAGCTTGGCAATTCAAGCTCAAACACAAAAGAATATATATTCAGTCTTATATAAAGAGGGAGGGATCTTTCATATCATATTTTCTATTGAATCAGGGGCGTTTATCTGCATATGATCTGTGTTATTGTAATATCTGGACCGTTCTGATCATAAAATGTAGCACTTTTCACATTTCACTTGTGTAGAGATGGTTGGTGATTGTTTTGTTAAACACAAAACAATATATGTCAATATTAAACAGCTTTGGTCGTTTGGTTATTCAAAATGTCAATAGCGCAGTGAAATTATGTCTCTCTTTTTCTCTTCTTTTTGCTTTCCTTTTCCAGTTCAGCAACAGAGTTGATGCTTCACTTTTAGTACTTGTTCCACAACTAATTTGTACATGTACTGATCTACATGTATGTCAGGGGTGCTTAGCCACCATTATAATTTTAAAAACAATTTAATTATGTGCATTGAAATTTAATTGAATTTTTATTTTATTTTCAAATTTTTATATAATTTAGCTCTTCTCGTAAAATGCAAAATATATACTTGTAGCCCAGTGGTTAAAATTTCACTTATAGTTGCGAAGACTTTAAATTCAAGTGATCACACATTATGTATTTTCATATATTATGTATCTTACGTTTGAGTCCCTTCAATCTAAAATTTTTAGCTCCGCTATCCATGTAAGCACAAAAATCTGAACCCACGGGATAAAAAACTCACTAATTCAAAATGCTTATTTATCTCTATTTTAATATAATCTGTTGATAGGTTGTGCATGTTTCTTAAATGCTAAGATGAAGTATGAGAAATATTTTTCTCGATGTCTTCAGTTTTCTCATAGGTAACCAAATATGGAATTATGTTTATGCATCTTCAATTATGTGCTAATGCATGATTTCCTTTTGAATTTAGGATACATACATGAGAATGAATTTCTGCAGTTACTAATGTTAAGACTATTTAATAAGCGCCTAGTTTCTTTATCAAAAATAAAATAAGCGCCTAGTTAGCTCTGTGCCTCTATCCTCATCATTTCTATTTTATTATTTTTTTCTCGTTAAAAATGTATTGGGAAGATAGTCGCATTTCTAAGTAATTTACATTTAAATTAGATAATCATCAAGTTGATTATGACAAATCTAAAACACTTGAGAGTAGGTCCGATGGGCATCGGACCTACTTTGGTTCGATGGATTTAATCACCGTTGATTTGCTTTAAGATTCGTGTAGAACGCTTTAAACTTTGTGCAAGTCTGTTTCAATTTCGTGCGCACAAATCTTACACTAGATCGGACGGTCATCATGCTCGTTGAACCTAAAAGTAGGTCCGATGGACATCGGACCTACTCCGTTCTCAATCTAAAAAGCCCCATAATTGCCTTTAATTATAATTTTATTTTTTAAAATTAGGTTATTGTATTCATTCATGTAGTGAAGAAACTTCCACGCAAACACTCAACTTTTCTTAAACAATATTTACTCGATCTGATTAGATATTACCCTTCGTGTCACTGGACAGCGTCAAAACACGTAACATCATTTATTATACCTATTTATATATTTATTTATTAAAACCATTGCAATTCGTCAATCCTTACAATATTGGAGGTTCTACCGGTGCAGGGATAAATCACATAATTAACAAAAAGAGAAAAGATAACCCTTGCAATTTGTAAAAATGAGATCATAAATGTTAAGCAACACGTTTAATTGAAGTTTAATGACCAGTACGTCTTAACCCTTATGATCTTTTAAGAAAAGAGAACCATTAAAAAAGAAAAAAAAGTGGTTTAGACTTTAGGAATAACTACGTCATCTGCTTAATTATTTCTGTAGAGGTGACGAGGCAATTTTAGCTAAAAAGAATAAATCCAATCGTCATTTTTTTCTTAGAAAAAATTCAAAATTATCAAGTTTACATATTATAGTTGCGTAAACAACAGGCTGGCTGCATAGCTATAACCTGCGGGATCAATAATTACCTTGTCAATTGAATGTATGTTGGTCTCGCTTATTATAATTGTTGGAATTAATTTTAATTAATTACAACATATGTCATCCGATTTGAAAAGAGGAAATAGCCTAAGGTCTGTCTGGGCTAGGTATACGGACTTATCCTTCAACTCATTCTCAGTCGCAAGTCAAAGTTAATCGAGTCTTGAGATTCTTATATGTGATATAAATATATATTGAATTTTAGACTGTCATATATCTAATTAGATCTGTTATGAAGTGATCAAATTAAGTATTATTTATCGGGTTCAATATGTATCATGAGAAGTGGAGTCTTTAATGTGTAGAATGTGCATGTATTAATAACTTTATGATTTAGTGATAGTCTAAATTATATAAAGTTTATAAATAATATAATTATGCTATTGGTCCCTGAGAAACACAATTAAATACGGCAATGTTCGGTAAATAAGAAAATACCCAATAAGACAAGTTCTGAATTCATACCCGCTAAAGATCCAATAAGAAATAGGCTACAGTAATTAATTAATTGACAGCCAGCGCCTATTCATGCCTATTCAAGCCTATTCATTTTTTGGCATTAAAAAGCTATTTGCTCTCCCTCTCTTTTTTTCTAACCTTTGGCATTTTCTCCAACTCTCCCTAAAAACAAGATAACAGAAATTAAGAGAAATGGTCTGAGAAATTTAGAAAAAGGGTTTGTCGGAAAAGAACTTGTGATTCGGGTATTCTCCTTGTGTAGAACAAAGTGTTGCCGCTGCCGTCTCTCTTGCTCTCTCCATCGGACTTGAGAGGGATTATTTGGAAATCTAAAGGCTTCCGGTGATCAACGATGTTGTGTCTCTCTGGAAGATCATGGCTATGGATCAGGGTAACTTTAAATTTCATATTAGAGTTCACTAGAGAATCATGGTAAAATTTAGAGTTTGTGAATTGCGATATGATTTTGTATGAAATAAATCTATCAATAATTGCATAACCAACCTGTTATTTGCGCAGCTATAATATGCAGATCTGATAATTTTGAAATTTCTCAAAAAAATGACATTTGAGTTTATCTTTTTATTAAAGATGGTAATAAAAATACCTTTTATAATTGATCTAAATAATTTAATGTACAACTGCAAACAGAAAATTGCGTAGTTGGTTCTTCGAAATTACTGAAACCAAATGTACATAAATTAGCCAATCATTATAAAAGCCTCAATAGTTTGAATGAAGAAATTCAATATTCATTTCATATAAATACATCCTAAACCTTTTTTTTTTTTTCTGATGTCATATAACCAAATTATCTTCAAATAGCTCCTTAATTACGTAATAAAAGAAACTAAAACTAACAACCTAAACAAAAAAAAAAGGAGATTGCCAGACACATACAAAATGACAAAAATAGACCAAGTCAATGACACTTCTCCATTCTACTCTTCTTCTTCTAACTCTCACATGTCACAAGCTAAACTAAAATAATAATAGCAAACAAACCTAATCTAAACTAAACTCAAACCCTTTCGTACTATTCCAACTCTAGAATCCAATCCCAATCCCAATCCCCATCTAGCAGCATCTCCTCTCAAACCCGGCGCCAGATTAAACCAGAATGGGAGGAGGCAGCGTACTCCGACCGGCGGTCCGGCCTATCGTCCGCCCCTCTGGCATGAGAACCCGTCGCATCCATCCTTCCTCTGGTTCTTCGTCGTCTTCTTCTTCTTTGCCCACTGCCTCTGCTTCTTTTGCTGCTGGTGTGAGGAGCCAGTTGACTGACGAACCTGCACGGCAGGTTTTTGGGCCGGTGCCGTCGGAACCCGAGGCCGAGGAAGCTCTCGCTGCAATTATACAGTATGTTGTTGAATACTAGTTAGATCTTGAATATGCTTACCTGTTAGTTGCAAGGTCAAACGCTTACTTGCTTGCTCACTGAAAGCTCAACAATGAGTTGTAATAGTTCTTTTGGTTTTCTAATTCAGTTACCAAATATGCTGGATCCAGTATGTTACCTACAGTCATGATACAGGTATTGCTTTACCAGTCGTCGTAGTTATCAAATGTGCAGATTCTTTTTTTTAGCTCCTCTAAGTTTTACTGGTGTTCAATTTAGGTTCTCTATACAGTCAAAGCCTCGATGTTCCAGTACCAACTCTGGGCTGAATAATTAGTTACTCCCGGGTTTGTTGTAAATTGTTAACTTTTTGGGGATAATTACATTCGCAAGTATTTATCATTCCACTTTTTGCTATTTTCGGCTGTCTTACATGTCATTGTTTTTTCTTTTTAGGGTATTTACACAAATGTTACATACCAGTACAGCTAGAGACAGCCACCCGTCTAGCGTAGAACGAGGTAACTCACAGGGAACAGAAGTTCCATCCAATGGGGTTAGACCTCAGCTTCGTGCTAGTAATGGCACTGGATCAAATGGGTTGAGTTTAAGTGCTTCTACGTCCCGAGGGTTGGATAGAATTCGGAACTCCTTGGATTTGTTGAACTGGAACCCATCTTTTCAGGTCCAGCCTTCCATCCATGCTCACATCGTCTTTCTTTAATTATGATAAATTTAGGCCTCAGTTCAGGAGTCTGTAGTTCAGAAAAAGCGGTACTATTTCAAGTAAAGATTGAGAGGCTAATTGTCAGAAAAAAGGTTTGTTTAACAATAAAACTACGAATTTGGTTGAAGTTTCTTTCATGCAATATTCCACCGTGCTAGCTCGAAATAATTTGAAAATCCTATTACTTAAAAAGTTTGCCTTTTACTTTGAAGAAACTAACTTTGATGGTTTTGCATATTTTATTTGCAGAAAGTTGTGATGTCATTGTCAACGGATAAAGCAGTTTGGGAGGCAATTATGAAAAATGAAGCAGTACAAGAACTTCACAAGTACTTGATTCAAGGTATTCCCTTTTTGGCTTATTTTATATTTGGTTTGATTTATTTGGATTACAAAACATGGAGGGTGATGCAACTCAGAACTTTGCTTACTAGTATAATTCTAGAAGCTTTGTTTATAGTTACTCATAATATCATGACAGTATTCTCCTGATTATTTCATTAGAAGTGAACCTACAAAGAACATATTTTGTTAAATGTAACAGTACCAAGCATAGAGCTTTTCTCCCTGTTTTCTGACCAAACTTAAGTGTTCAGGCTGATTGAGTCTGTGACTAGATTTTGTTTAATTGATAATTAAATGCTCCTGTGACTAAATCTTGTTTAATTGATCGTTAAATGAAGTTAAATACCAGCGGCCCCTTACCCCCACCACCCAAGAGAATCCACTCATTACAGTATAAAGAACCATTATTTTCAAACTCTTAACATATTGTAATTCCTATTGAAGCTGGGAGAAACGAGCCACTAGCATTTGTTGGTCAAGGCGATTTTGTACCAATGATTTTGAGGTGGATAATTGATACGTCGAAGACAAAAATAGTGGAACTTATTAACCAGATCTCTGATTTGGTTGGTGTTCTATTCGGTACACGAGGCCCTGATGAAGCCACTGAAATTCTAAATGACGTAATAAAATCGGCATTCATGCTGACAGTGATGGTCCTAATTGTCATTATTGTGTCACGTCTCCAAGCCGAGAGCAACCAGTAAAAAGTTGTGTTATTTTTTTCAATAAATATCTATATTTTAAAAAACAAGAAAGACATCCTTAATTGCTGAAAGTTGTGTTATTTTTGTCAATAAATATCTATATTTTAAAAACAAGAAAGACATCCTTAATTGCTGTATTTAAGTTGTACATAATGTTGTATGATAATTTTTTTTCCAGCCTGAATATGTAAATAGATGCACATTAATATTGGTTAAACCTCTGAAATGGGATATTTGACCAAGTTTATTGTAGTTAGGCTGTTTAATTCTAGACACTTTTTTTCTTTTTTGGAAACCTTCATTGCCTAGGCTGTTTCTTCTCTATACAATGTTAGAAATTTTTTACTATTTTTTTTTTTGGAAAAGTCTAAAATCATTTTGATCTAAAATTCTGAATTATCTGATAGCTGTGGGTTTTTACCTACTTAAAAATAGTTAAAATTTTTAGAAAATGTAAAATTAAATTTTTAAGTATATTTTATATGAAGATTATGTTTAACAGATAATCCGTTTGAACTTTGAAAATAATAATATAAATACATAAGCATGTAATATGCGTATCAGCCTCACTATATAAACATTTATACATACTTTGTGCTTATTCCGAATAAACATATAGCATGTTACTGTGCGCATCTCATTTATCAATATCACCCTGCTGATTT
>JAJGRW010000120.1:0-46642 GCA_025461045.1 Carex parvula | reverse complement strand
TCCACACTTCCATCGCTAGAAGCCTAGAACTGGCATAGTTCATGTCTATTCGATCAAAAATGACAAAAATAATCAGTGCTTGTAGCCTTGTACAGACTACAGAGCATAACAAAAGAAAAGGAAAACTGAAAATTCAGAGCGGTACACTTCTCAGTACCGGTTATTTAAATTTAAGATCGAAATGACAGTACTACAATACTAGAGGAAGAATGAAATTACAACGTTCAAGGGATTTTTAGCATTCTTCACTTAGGGCCTGTTCGGTAACATGGGAATTTTGTGGGAATGGGAATTTTAATTTGTCAAAACCAAAGTTATTTAACCCATGGAAAATTTAGAATATAGGTGTTCGGATGCATGGGAAATTTGTTTGTTGGTTTGTTTTTCTTTTTATAGAAGATGTAATACTACAATTAAACAATATTAAGGGCCTGTTTGGTAACATGAGAATTTTGTGGAAATGGAAATAAGAATTTTAATTTGTCAAAACCAAAGTTATTTAACCCATGGAAAATTTTAGAATATAGGTGTTCGGATGCATGGGAAATTTGTTTGGATGTTGGTTTGTTTTTCTTTTTATAGAAGATGTAATACTACAATTAAACAATATTAAGTGTATTAATACTAATCTCTGATTATGATTAATATAATTATATATATCAAATTCTAAAAAAGTTTAAATAAGTGAATTGACTACACACTGCAAAGTGATATCAGAATGAATTGACCACACACTGCAAAGTGATAAATGAATGAACTGACCACACACTGAAAAGTGATAAATGAGTGAACTGACCACACACTGCAAAGTGATAAATGGGTGAACTGACCACACACTGAAAAGTAATATCATAATTGACCATACACTATAGAGTGACAAATGAGTGATTATGACCATTTTCATTTTAAAAAAAATCTAAATTGTTTCTATATAGAGCGACTATCAGCAAATGCTTCTTCACATCTTTTATAGCAAAATAATGGATCATCTTCTTCAATGGAAAATGAATAATGATGATGAGGATTATACAAATCTCATCATGCCACATATAGAGAGAAATATAATGGAACCAACTCCATGCCATACTTCAATCCTAACTGGAATGATGTATGTCAATGAAGTCTTAGATGGTCATGAGTGTCGTTGTCTGCGAGAATTTCGTATGGAGACTTGTTTTTCGTGCATTTGTCAAGCTGCTGAGAGACAAAGAGTTGCTCCATGATGGACAAATGTTGATTGAAGAACAAGTTGCAATGTTCCTATACACACTTGCTAAAAATGCAAGCAATCGTACTGTGCAAGAACGATTCCAACGGTCAGGTGATACAGTCAGTCGTTACTTCCATATTGTGATTAAGGCTATTACTCGACTATCAACAGAAATCATAATACCACCTCGACTTCATATGACCCAACTTATCCAATTGAGAACAATATTTAATCATTTCTTTAAGGTAAATTTAATTTCAATCATTCTCAAATGAGTGTCTTTTTAAAGTAAGGTAAGTTTAATTATTCACTATTTTTTAATATACAGGATTGAATTGGTGCTATTAATGGTACACATGTTCCTATAACTATTGCTTACGAAGATCAAGCTCCATATCGTAATAGAAAGCAGACGTTGTCACAAAATGTTATGCTCGTGTGTGCTTTCGACTATTGGTTTACTTATGTAATGACATGATGGGAATGATCAACTTCAGATGCAACTGTACTAAGAGTGCACTCGACAACGGATTCACCGTACCACGAGGCAAATATTTTTTTGGTTGATGCTGGTTATGCCAATACACCACAATTCATTGCTCCTTATAGGGGTGTAAGATATCATGTGTGACAACAAGGTGCAACTAATCAACGACCGCGAAATTACAAAGAGCTCTTATCCGTCATGCACAACTTAGAAACCATATTGAAAAATTTATTGGTATTTTAAAAATCCGGTTTCCCACTTTTAAATTTGCAACAAATCATGCAATTGAAACAAGCGGACATAGTTTCAAGCAGCATGTATTATACCCAATTTTATTGTATATCACAATGGCGATGCCGCTTGGACTGCGAACGCTAATTTGGAAATTGATCCGAATGATATTGTGGATGTACCAGATGGAGATAAAGAGTACGGGCGAAGATGTTGAAAGACTTAACAATCAACGTCAGGCAGGTAATGAAAAGAGAGATGAAATTGCTAGGTTTATGTGGGATGATTATGTTAACGTCAGAATAGAAACTTAACTTAAAATCAACTTAATATATTAGAATTAAGTGTTGCTAATTTAATTTAATTATACTTGTTTAATTAATTTGTTGTATCATTAAATTGTATATGTTTAATTGATTTTAGTCTTTGTATTATTAAATTGTTATTTAAAATAATTATTTGTTCATCATTGTATTCATTTCTGAATGTGAATGTGTTTAATTATTATTCAAAATGTGTTTATTAGTAGCCATGAAAGCAAACGGGGCTCTGTTTCTCACTTCTGAATGCTATATAAAGCTAATTGTATTCATTGTACGTAATATATTTTCTCACCTCTAGCATTTGGGAAATAAAACTGAGCTCCGAGTAGAGTTTTTTTTTTTAGCTTTGATACGTTATAAAGAAGGAAAATTACCCACGTGGTTTTCAAAATAGGAATATATATTGGAACCTCCGAACACGTCAAGGGTAGAAATAAGGGTAAATTTAATTTTCCTATGAATTCCTATGGGAACACCTGCAGCCGAACAGGGCCTTAAATGTTCGATATTAAGCCACAAAACACCACACAGTCATCATTTTTAAAATTATTAAATTTATTAGCAAGATCTGCAAGTTGAATATGATTAAACATACATATGCCGATTATTATAAAATATATTCTAGATGTTCATAGTATTCAACAAGATTTGAAAAATTAAGTATTTGTAATCAATTGTCATTTCAAATATCTTTTCATTAATTTCAGAAAGTTAAAATATAGGCGTATCAAATTCTCTACAAGTAACACCCAGTACTTTAGACCACCAGTTCAATTATTTAATGTTAATATCCTAGTACTATTTTGCACGAAAGAGACGGTTGCACTAACAGAACATAAAATAAACGTGGTATCAAAATCATAGAACCCTAGTGGCTAAATCATAGTTAGGGGTGGCAAAAAAGGTCGTAGCTCTTGGTTCGATCGTGACTCGCACCTGACTCGTTCGTTACTGGACCGAGCTGTTAACGAACCAACTCGCCACTAGCTCGGTCCAGAATTAACGAGTTCGAGTTAGAGCATAGCTTGCTCGTCAGCTCGCGAGCTAACTCAGGTAGCATCAATTTGTGAATTTGTCTAATTTTGTGTGCATTTTATACTATCTAGCTCAATTCAGCTCAATTCAGTTCGATTCAAAAAATGTGTAAAATTTATTTTCTTCTTAAAACAAAATCCAACCAAACCCAGCGAGCCAACTCGTCACGATCTCAAGCTGGACTTTTAGCTCGGGTGCTAAAGGTCCAACTCGCTCGGTAAGAACTCGGTTCAGAATTAGCTCGGGGACAGCCCTGATTCATAGTACGTTTCCATTTTGTACGAGAGAGCCCATTACGCAGTTGCAATTAAAAATAGTGCACAGTTCGTCTAGTGGCTAAATAAAAATAAAAATAATAGACAGAGAAGGTGCGAACTGAATTAACCACAAGCCCACCTACTGAATAACAATATGAAAAAGCCTCCTTAATGCAGGAACGCTAAGATTATACAAGTATACTCATTTTCTGGGTAAATGAGGACAACAAATAATACATGACTAAGGGGATCTAACTCTAATTTCTTTCTCAAACAAAATTTCCACAAAATTCAGGCAGAACAGATAACAAAAAATCTCTTGATTCCAACAACATTACCTAAATCCCAAAACAAAAGGATGAAATGGCGAATCAAACCCTGAAACCACGGCTATTCCTGCGACCCCTAGCACGTTCAAACTTGCGTCCCTTCGCACGTACATAGGGTTTGGTGTGGCTGTGAGGCACACCTGGTGCAGGACCAAAGTGCTTCACCGCCTCACGTGCATTCTTGGGGCCCCTAAGCAGAACCTGTATAAAGTTAATGATTAAAGTTAATGTTAATTCTTTATAATTAAAGAGCAACACAAGATAAACATGCAACACCATTCTTTCAAACAATAATGTGCTTTTCTGAAAACTTGAAAATGTAAACCAAATAACCACTACAAATAAATTGGAAAAAGATTGCTCAGACATTTGTTGAACATTACTTTATATCAGTGATATCCCACAAAGGGAAGGTCTCATCGAGCTGGGATTATACAAATATCATCATTGCAAGAAAAATGTGAAACAAATAAAAATGCAAGATAGCAGTTGAGTAGCTATGAACATAGTATGTGAAATTCCATGCTTGAGATAGTTCTCGTCACCAAAAGCAAAAAATTTAAAGAAAAAAGCAACATATTGTTCAGATATTTAATAATGGTACATATCAATGATATCCCACAAAGGGAAGGTCTCATAATGAGCTGGGTATATACAAATATCATCATCACAAGAAATGTCACGAGACAACTTTTAAACACAATAGTAAATAAGCAATAAAAAAGCAGGTGAAAAGAGATGCAAGATGCAGACAAAGGCTACCTCAGGAAAACATTTCTTTCTCAGCAGAAATCAGCATTAGCATGGTATGTAAAAAGCATCACTGGCAGCCTTAGTACTTAATGCCAAGAACAATTTATAAAGGAAAAAGAACAAATGCACTGATGCTAGATCAAATTTGTATTTCCTATAAAAATCTTTCAAAAATTCAGGCTATTCTTAAAATATTTCAAAAAATTGCTTCTGAGGAAATTAAACAAAAATTAACTATATGTCGATCACAAGAGATGGAAGCACTTCATACACTAATTCAAAGGTGCTTCGTTAGGAGCATCAAACAATACTGAACTTTTTGTAGCATGTAAAAATGTCTAACATATTAGAAAACCCTTGTTCATTTCCTTTTTCAGAAATAGAGCTAAATGTTCATAAACAAGATGTTATACCGTGTCATTGCCAAGAGGGGAGAGTAGAGCGAGCTGGTCGAAGGTGAGGCACTGACCACCAGCCTTTTCGATGCGGGCCCGAGCAGTTTCAGTGAAACGCAGAGCAGTAACCTTCATGGCTGGTACTTCATAAACCCTTTTGTCATCTGTTACTGTACCAACTATAACTGCGATCTTTCCTTCCTTATCCTACACAAACAAATTTACTAAACTCAGTTGCCATTCACAATAAAGTATACTTTTTCCTAAACATTCATAGTCATATATGATTCGCCAAAATGTGAAACAGAGCCTAAACAAAGAACAAATTATTCTCAATTACCCTCAGTGTTCAACATGGATGAAGTTAACCCCATTGCTGCATATGTTAACCAATATTCTAATACAAAAATAAATTGTTTTATATAGTTTAGAGTTAATCCTCATGTGAAATCTGCCTACACCAGATCTACTTGTTTTACCAGTAAATATGCAGATAAGCTGTAAATTATGCAGGCTTCACTTCAACCAATGTGGCCTCTGTGGACCTAATGTTTTGTAGTTAAACAGCAAAAGTCTACTAAGACCCTGGAACCAGTTGTAATTTAAAAAACATATCGTACATAATAAATATCAAACCTTTCCAGACATGAACTTGATGAGACGTCGAAGAGAAAGAGGAGGCCGGTTAGTCTTACTCATAAACAACCTCTTCAATATCATCGCATTGGTCTTGCTTGGTGTTCTCCTCACAAGAAACCTATACAACTGTAAACAATTTTTCGTTATAATTCAATGTGATGCTGATTACCAAATGTAAAAAGGAGTAATATAGTGCAACAGTATCTACAAAAAAACATAAAATACTGCCAAATAATTACCTTATAATATTGTTTCTTGTGTCAAGTAAAGAAGACAACTTCCAGTGTGCTATTTGGTCACCATTAAAAACAATACATACGAAACATTATTTATCTACTAAAAAATGCATCAAAAGTTCATGCCATTCCACGACGATAAATATTATGCCGCTGTAGGAGAAATGCAGCTGCGTGCAGTGAAATGCCACTTTTAGGATCTATAATTTGAATAAATCACTTGCATCCAATACAAATTTAAGGCAAAACCGGGATCTCAGTTGTCAGTATCACGCTATTATCCTTCAATGTATCACGATCAGAGAGGCAATTTGAAGATTTAGCAGGATTGAAATGACAAAATACCTTGACAAGGAGCTTGAGGTAGACATCGTCCGACTTAGGCGCGGTGCGCTTCGTTTTCTTGCTCCTTCCTCCCGCTTTCAGATCTATCCCCTACACAGATATCCATTGATTAATAAAAATAACAGAAGCATTAAGTTTGTAATTAGTCGAAGAGCAGAGTTAGGTTGTTTTCTAACCATTTCGAACCTCTCCTCTCTCCCTCTCTCTCTCTCTCTCACTCACGTTCAGCGAAGACGGCTATGGAGATTACTGCGGTAAAGAATAAATAGAGAACAGGGGTATCATTAGGGTTTTAGTTCAACGGTTGAGATGAGAGGGTTGATATGAAGATGATATCAGGGATCCCCATGGAACTCATTTAATCCGTTAAAAAACTAACAGCCTTGAGTTGGACCTTTTTATGGGCCTAAAAGTTTTCCCTGACGAGCTTTATTGCCTTCGTATATAATTGGGTTCGCTGAAATAAAAGATATAAACATAATTGGGCCATAATTAGTTAATAAACGAGGCCCATTTTGGATAGAATCAAATATAACCGAAATTTTTATTTATAACATTTCTCAAAAATAATAAACCAAATAACCACCGTTTATGGGCAATTCTAAATCTAGCACGGCCGCAGTTTACCGATGCAGACCCATTTCAGGGACGCCGTAGAATGCCGATGCGGACCCTGAAATGGTCCGCACTATGCCGGAGCGGACCCTTTTTTTTTTTTTTTTATCTGAAATGTGAAGAAGTTTGTAGGAAGTTTTTATGAGAAATGTAAAGTTTGTACTGGAAGTTGTGTAATTAATTCTATTTGAAATGTCGTTTAATCTGAAATTATTGTTCATTTGTGGGCATTTCTATGTAAAGAAACATTACAATAAAACAATGAGTCATATAAAGAAGCATACAATAGAACAATGCTAATGTTATCGTAAATTACAAATACGTCTAATTAACCGAAAATAAACAACATTTTTAGGAATACAATTAAAAAAGATAAATATTCCATCCATTGATAAACTCTCAACTCGTGCAGCTCGAGCAGCTCTGTTTTGTCTTTCCTGTGTATCTCGGCCGGCTTGGTGTCCTCTTCTCCTATTATTTAGAACGTCCATCCACATCATAATTCGGTTGTGCCGTCTTCTGCCCAAAGAAATAACTTTTATCCTCTGGAACAAGGACCGGGCCATCGTGTTGAGGTCATTCTGACTGATTTTCATACACATGCCATTGAGCGCTCCATGTGTTGATCAGTGTATGGATGTGATAGTAGTGACATACAAAGATGCTACGATCGATGCCTCAGAGACGGCACACGGACAGAACATGAGAGCACAGTATTCTGTCCAATTGAGGCTTCTGGCACGTGCAAGTTACCGTGTGATCATCCCTGATTATCACCGTATATTTGAAATTGGCCTTGGTAAACCGGCCAGAATCGTCAGGTATGAATGCGTGAACTCTTTCTTGTGTGGAGGTTACCTCGAACTCGTGTTGTTGCCAAACCCCCCAGCATCTTTATTTTATCGGACCTCTCGAACCGTTTGTTGATCAGCTACGAAAAATAAAAAAATAATGAAGAAATCATATTTTATAAACCCTGATGTGTCGTTGAAAGTCGAAATCGGGTGCTGAAACCCACGATCCATTATTCGAAACCCGCGATCCATTCTGAAAGTCCGCTCTCGTCCGAGCACAGGCCCGGTATCTTCCTCGTCATACCGATCGCTCATACCCTCAGGATCACTATCAACCCAATTTTCCTCTGCCTCTGGTATTTTCGGATCCACTGTTTCCTCGGTTTCATCCGGATCACAAGATTGAACCCCAATGAGCGGTCTGACTAGATGAAGGCTGGTCAGTCTGGAATGGGGCCCGACGGGAGGGCCGACTACTGGAGGGTCGGTCCCCTGAACTGGGGCCCGACTACTGGATGGTTGTCAATTTGGACAGGGGACGGACTAGAGCCGGATGAGTTACCCCGACTACGACCCTGGATTAACCTCATAACTGGGTTGGAACGCCAGGCTCTGATAACCTCCACATATAGGTCAATTATCTTGTATGCACCTCCAAAAAAACTTATGGTTTGGTTGTACAGTACCTGCCAGACTCCCTCATTTTGAAGTGGAAATAGTTGGAACCAGGTTTGTGCCGAACTATGTTGCACGGATACGCCTAAACAGGCGAAGTATCAGTATCGGACACGTATCGGATACTGATACGCGCCCGATACGGCACCGATACGTATCCGATATGCCAGCTGGCGTATCCGCATACGTGGCATATCCTTACTTGGCCGATACGGTCGCCGATACTCCTTTGACTCACCCGGATACGAGCCTGGATACCGCGCGGTCCACCGTGCACCGCGCCAAAATCACATGCACCGCGTGGTCCACCGTGGACCGCGCCAAAATTAACCCATTTTTTTGCCAAGGCCGTGACTCGAACTTGGGAAGTAGGCATAACAACCATAGCCCCTACCACTATACCAATGTAATGTTGTTGTTATAATAGAGTACTTATCATATTTAACATATATTCGCTGTAGTATTATTTTGCTCAATTTGATTCATATAAATATAATTAAAATAATAAAATAATATTATATATAATAAACGTATCGTATCCTTGATTTTTGAAAATTACCGTATCGCCGTATCCGTATCGTATCCGATATGATACCCGTACCCGTATCCATGCAACATAGGTGCCGAACTAGTCGGCATGCTAATTTTGGCGTCAATTTTAAGGTCATACTGACCCTGATCCAACCCCAAATTCTGACATATACTTGATTTAAGTCCCACATAATCAGTACCCGGCAATACCGGGATCACAGTAACAGGTCCGATATTATAGTAAACCCTATTAGGATATGTTAAACATCCCCACCAGTATAGATGGATACCATAAGAGCTATTTTTTCAATCCAATACAGAAGAAACCTAAAATTAAAAATTAACTAAATTAATTATTCTAAATTAATTATTAATCTACTGAAATAAAAATAAAAAATTTAAAAGAAAAGAGAAAAAACTTACAGATCAGAGAGCTAATCCAGGAGAGAGAATGTGTGAGAGTGTGGAATGAAATTTCACTGTCATTTTCAGACTATAAAGAACAGGGTCCGCACCGGCATAGTGCGGACCCATTTCAGGGTCCGCATCGGCATTCTGCGGCGTCTCTGAAATGGGTCCACATCGGTAAACTGCGGCCGTGTTAGATTTAGAAATGCCCATAAATGGTGGTTATTTGGTTTATTTATTTTTGAGAAATGTTATAAATAAAAGTTTCGGAATATAATAGGTGTTTGGTTCACTCAATTCTCTCTACATTCTCGGTAATTGGCAGGAAGCCGTTTCTATTTGTTATTATTATTATTTTCGAATTAGGGAAGTAAGAGAGAGTTAAATATTTCATCCTTCTCTAGATTATATTTCTTCTCATTTATCCTCGTAAGGACGGATGTTTTAATGTTTAATTTAAACTTACTAGACATTTTTTTTTTTGAAAGCCTGGCAGCAGCTGCCAAGTGTTGTATAAATGTTCGTGCCAAATGGTAGAACAAAGTTTCAGTACAGACGAATCTGTACCTTTTAAACCTTATTCAACTCTCGACTAAGATTGCAAGTGCACAATCCCGTCATGTAGTCTAATCAGGTATCGATCCACAGGGACGACTCAAATTCTGAATTTCTACTCTACTTAGTTAGGTACTAGAAGTTTGAAGGTTGTGTGTTTGTCTATTCCTAGGTTTTGTAACAAATGTAATGAACAAATGTAATGACAGAAAGTAAAATCAATTAAATGTTTTGTTTTGGACTATTGTATAAAAGGCGTTTCAAGGGTTTCAGATTTCATCTTCAACTTTGCTGCTCTGGACCTGCCACGCGACTCGCATACTCTCGTATGCGACTCTTGTGACGCGACCCGCATGCTCTCGCATGCGACCCGCGTGGCCCTCAAGCTACTCTGGACCTGTCACGCGACTCGCGTACTCTCGTACGCGACCCTTGTGATGCGACCCGCGTGCTCTCGCACGCGACCCGCATGGCCCCTTGAGCTGAGTCTGCACATGTCTGTTTCTCGTTGTTTAAATCGTGTAAGGCTCGATTGACCGTACCTAATGTCACTAAACCTCAACTCTCGTGTGTTGGCTTAACAGACCTGGTTTGGAAATGCAATTTCACCTTCCTAGGTTTGATCAAACCTAAATTCTCAGTTCTGTTTACTAAAGGTATCCACAAGTGGAAATTTCACCTCTCGGCTACTATTGACATCACCTTTCGGGTCTCAGACCTACCTCAAATACTTAACCTAACTTGCAAGAAACACCAAGGCCAAATTACAAGAAGAAATACCAAAGGCATTCAACAGTAGACAATCAAGAATCAATCAAGCAATTTAGATCAAGCAATCACAAATAATACAAGAATCAAAGAAACACGAATAACATTCAGATTCCATCAATGTGCATAATCAAACAAAGTTTAAGACTACATCCAAACCCCTGAAACTACAAAACTACTCAGACATGATCAAAAACAAAATAAAAGAGAGAAAGAGAGTGCGAATCATGATGAGAGGTGAAGGATTGAAGAGGATCGAAGCTTCTGGTCGAATCTTCTTCTCCAAGTCGAATCCTTCTTGGCTCCTCAGATCGGCTCAGATCGCCTCTCCAGATCGCGCGCCAAGCTCCCTCTTCAAAATCCCGATCAGATCTATTTTTATGAAATTTCTGGATTTTTTCTTTTCTTGCGCCAGGCCCTGTGCTTATATAGGCGTCTTAATGGGCTTCAGTTGGGCCCTGGCGCAATCAATTCGATGCGACCCGCATCAAGTGGGATGCGACCCGCGTCAGGTGGAGAGCAGTGAGGGTCGCGTCTGAGGTCGCGTCTGAGGTCGCGCTGGACTGTGATGCGACCCGCGTCAGGTGGGACGCGACCCGCGTCAGGTGGGACGCGACTCGCATGGAGGATGTCAGAATTCTGCTTGTTTTCGCCCGTTTCCTGCAAAGTCAACCAAAAATGCAGCAATACCATATTCTATTGATATTCAATGTAAACAATGCTATTTAGTGGTTAAAAACATAAGGTCTGGTCTGAAAATAGATCGAAACAATAGATCAAATAAGGAGACATCAATAAACTTACTAGACATTAACGTAGGACTTTGAATTTACTGTAGGTGAACAGTAAATTCGGGATAAAAAATTAGATCTATAAGATAGATATGCAAATGTATATGTAGACTAGATTTTATATTTTTTAGAATTTTTTTAATATATTTCAATATGGGTAGAAAATTACTACTTTTGAATGGTCACAATCTTAAGATTAAGTAATTTTCTACCTATCTAAAAAAATAGTACAAAAAAAATTCTAAAAATGTAAAATTTTCTACCTATGAAATTTTTCATTATTAATTTTAGTTGATAATTTTCCTTTCTTTTTCCATTATATATATCAGTGTTGTAAATAACGGTATGCGCTCGTCGGACGGACAAGGTACTGTCAAGCGATTAATCGGAAATAATCGGGAATAACTGACCGATTAGTCGGGAAAATTCGTAACGGTTTGGTCGTCCGCCAACGACTAATCAACCGATTAATGGGCCTAAACGGCTTTTTTTACAACACTGGTATATATAGAATAGAACTAGAGTGTTCTTTCACCTTGTTTGGATGGAGAGTAGAGGAAGGGAAGGGAGGTGAACAATATAATGGAATGGAATAGAAATGAAGATGAACATATTTAATCTCTTTATGTTTGAATGATTAATGCTAGAAAATAAATTTAACTTTTTTTTCCGTCTTATTTCTTGTTGGTTAATTAAAAGTTAGAATGTTAATGAGAAATTTGGTGGTTGTTGTAGGTTTGTGACAAAAAAACTTAGATGATAATTGTATTGTTAAGATATAAGGTTGGGTATTTGTGTCATTTTTTCTAAAAATATTTGCAACAATATTTTTTTCCATCCGTTACACCTCAATTGGGAGGGAAATTGATTATATTGATTATAATCATGAAAGGGTAAACATTTCACCTCCTCTACCCTTCACCTCCGACATAATTTTATCAACCAAACACGATTCGAGAAAAAAATTATTTCCTTTCGATTCCTTCCCTTCCTCTACTCTCCATCCAAACAAGGTGTTAAGTTCACCAAGTCTCTTTGTGAACTCAACTTTAAAACATATCGGATTGACTTCAAATGACGTATCCAAACCGTTGAATTTCATCTACCTTACGAGTGATGCGTCTATATGCGAAAATTTTAAACTTTCTAATTAATTTAATATAAAGTAAAGCTGTCAGAATTAGAAGAAATATAAATTAATTTTAATGTATTCATTTTTTGAACGTTTTTTACCACTTGATTCTATACAAAATTAATTCGAAAATTTAAAATTTTTATATGTAGACGCATCACTTGTAAGGTATATGAGTTTCAACGGTTTAAATTTGTCATTTGAAACAATTCAATAATTTTTAGTATTTAGTTCACAAAAGAGCTTGGTGAATAATTTTTTTTATATAAATTCAATGATTGTAGGTTTCATGCATATAATTTTTTTTATATAAATTTAAGTTACAACAATTTTTTATCAATATTATTTTCCTTCTTTTTTTTGTCGTGTTGTTTATACGCTGACAGTGGGTTTTGTACTTCAGAATTGTTTTAACAACTATGTATTTATTGATTACTATAATATGCATATATCATGAAAGTTTTCGATCTTCATCTAAAAATAACGCTACTGCCGTTTCAGGTATTATGAAAGGCGGGAGGATATGTGTTACGACTTTAAAAATTTAGGGATCGACTAACAGTTTTCCCGTTCTGTTTCCTAAACGTTCCCTTGATTAACCGATGTGTAAAGTATGATGGGGACCACTAACTACATTAACTACTTGAGGGACCGCTTATGATTGAAAAATTTACAACTGACGCGCGTATGTATGGATACTTATGCGTGCAAGTATTATCATATAAGAGTAGAACTACGGTGTGACGTGCTCACCAACGGATTTGGTGAGCACACCTCCAAAAAACGCATTTTCAAAGTTCAAATAGTCGATTCGAACCTTCCAACGTGTTCTTCATATTAATATGTGCTTGGAGACCAAATTTTACATTTTTTGGAAATTTTTTACTATTTTTTTAGAATTTTTGAAAATCAGTGTATTTTGAATTTTTTTTTTATTTAATGAAAAACTGATGATTTTCAAAAATTCTAAAAAAATAGTAAAAAATTTTCAAAAAATGTAAAATTTGGTCTCCAAGCACATATTAATATGAAGAACACGTTGGAAGGTTCGAATCGACTATTTGAACTTTGAAAATGCATTTTTTGGAGGTGTGCTCACCAAACCCGTTGGTGAGCACGTCACACCGTAGTTCTACTCATCATATAATATATTAAGTATTCATTCTTAAGAGTTAAGACATCAAATATTAAAAAAAAAAAATGGACATCAACTTTCTTTTCTCTCTAATTACATACTCATCTTTTACACTTTTTAGAAGTGGATTTTTTTTTTTCCGTTTAATCTCGTTAATATTTCTGACGATCTGTGAGGAATTTTACGAATCTAAAACTATGAACATCTTCTACGTAATTTTCTCTTTCAGATGAGATCCATGATGAAGTACTTTCGGATTTTTCGTCATTAAAGTATTCATAACTCATCATGTAAGTATTCATATATCGTCAAGAAAGTATTTCATACATTGTCGTGTAAGTATTCATACCTCGTAGAACAAATATTCATACCTAAGATATCAAATATTTCTAAAAAAATGAACATATAAACTTTTTTTATTTCTCTTATCACACATCCATCTTTTACATGTTTTTAGAGGTGGATTTTTTTTCCATTCAATCTCGCTTATATTTCTAACGATCTGTGAAAATTTTTGCGAATCTAAAATATCAAGTATTCATACCTAAGATATGAAGTATTCATAAATAATACATCAAGTATTCATATCTAAGATATCAAGTATTTAAAAAAAAAACTGGACACATCACTTACTCATCTTTTACACGTTTTTAGAGGTATTTTTTTTTCTCCGTTCAATTTAACCAATATTTCTGACGATCTATGAGGAATTTTGCAAATCTAAAACCACGAACGTCGTATACTTAATTTTCTATTTCAAATAAGATCCATGATGACATACTTTCGAGTTATCTATCGCATAAGTATTCATACCTAATCGAGCAAGTATTCATAATAGTGGTCTCGCCAGTGAATATTGACAGTTAGACGGGGGACCACTAACTATTGGTTAAAATCGTTAATTAATGATTAACACAGTTAGTTATTATCATGGAGACGTTTAGGGGACCAAACAACGAGGGACAATATAATTACTCAAAAATTTTAACAATATGCAAAATAAATCGCATAAGATAAAATTTAGACGATATGAAGTGTAAATCTAATGTTTTCTGTAACGTCGATATGTTTTCTCTATACGACGATATGAACTTGTTTGAGAGTGACTTTTACGAATTATTATCGTGTTTTTTTATGTTTCTTTCTAACTTGTAAGGAAAAAATTACATTTATATTCCATTCAATTTGTGCTCCATTTACAACTACTTGATGAACATCAGCTTATCACGAGAACTCATCCTAAGTTATCATGCTATTTAGACATGCCAACTGAATTTCTCCGCGTGTATTAAAAACAGCTTAATAAATAAATAACACGTGATCATATTTAATTTTGAAGAACTAGCTTTTGATATGGTGGCAAAGACACACGTCTTCTATGTGAAAGATTATGAGTTTGAAACTCGAATAAGAAAAATCCATTATTATAATAACGTGAGTTTGAAAAAGATGTTAGATGTCTTCGTTCCAACCCTCTCATTAACTTTTTTTTTTTTTGCATTACATCAGGAAAATGCAAAATGTTTTTATTAAAAAAAACCAACTATACACTCAATTAATATACAGATAGCTTTTGCATCTGCATCTGCATCAATACTTTATTTAAAAAATATTACACAATACTCAACAAGGAGTCCGGCTAATATGACATTGGTGTCATTCCAAATTCAATAACACCACATCGTATACCGTTGGATCTGCTTTAATATTCGTGTTTTGCACGGATATTAAAGAAGATCCAACGGTATACGATGTGGTGTTATTGAATTTGGAATGACACCAATGTCATATTAGCCGGACTCCTCAACAAGAATTGAAGTTTTAAAAACAGAAAAAATATTGAATAGCACCTTTAGCAGTCTCACATGCACCAGCACCACAGTTAATTCGGTCACTAACTCACTATCATGTCGTAACAAAAACATAGAAACCGACATTTTTATTAATATCCAAAGTTAATTACAAATTAATAAATATACCGAGAATGTCTGAGTTTTTCCAAAAATATCCAAACCGGCCATTTTGTGGTCGGTTTCCTCTCCCCCAGAAACCAGCCACAAAATGGCTGGTTTCTCTGTTTTTTTTTAGAGACACTATGAAGAGCAAGATAATGAAATCTAACACTGAAAGTTCGAATTTTTTATTTAAATTATTTGTTAGATTACTTCTTGTGATTTATAATTAGCATATTCATACTAAAATACAATATATTACTTGAAATTATGTTGAATTACACTATATTACATTAAATTACGCTAAATTATGTTAAATTATGTTGAATTACGCTAAATTATACTAATTTCGCTAATTATAATGAAATACGGTAAATTAAGCTAAACTACGCAAAATTACGTTAAATTAGGCCGATTTTGTGCCATCTTTCATAAATCATAAAAAATAGTAAAAAAATTTCAAAAATAGTAAAAATTAGTATTCTACAAGTTCATTATATAACTAATTTACTGAGCTACTTAGATTGAATAATAGAAATGAAAATCTTAATCGGAAACTTCAACTCAAGTTTTGAGGCTTTTTCCAGTTTTTTTGGCAATTCTGAATTTTAAAATCCGACATCGTAGGCACTAACGCATGCGTATTTTCGCAAGCTTTCTGAAAAGTGGTTATTTGCTGAAATCGGTCACTTGAGCGCCGTTTTATGGACGTTTGAAGTTTCGTCGTCGTTTTCGCTTTCTCAATAAAGATATCATCCATATTCATATGTAATTTACCAGAATTTACCGTATTTTAGCGTAATTTAACATAATTTAGCATAATTAATGTAATATAGTGTAATTCAACATAATTTCAAGTAATTTAGCATATTTTAGTATAAATATGCTAATTATACATCAAAAGAAGTAATCTAACAAATAATTTAAACAAAAAATTTGAATTTTCAGTGTTAGATTTCATTATCTTGCTCTTCATAGTGTCTCTTAAAAAAAAAGGGAAGAAACCGACCAAATTCTGGACAAAAAAGGGCCCTTATAGTGTAATTTAGCGTAATTCAAGATAATTTAGTGTAATTAATGTAATATATTGTAATTCAACATAATTTTCAAGTAATATAGTGTATTTTAGTATAAATATGCTAATCATAAATAAAAAAAAGTAATCTAACAAATAATTTAAAAAAAATTTGAATTTTCATGTTAAATTTCATTATCTTGCTCTTCATAGTGTCTAAAAAAAAAACGGACCACAAATGTCCGATTTGGACATATTTGAAAAAATTCAGGCATTCTGATATATTTATTAATTTGTAATTAACTTTGGATATTATAAAAATGTCGGCATAGAAATGCGGGTACATGGATCGTAGTGACATGACAATCAAGGATAAGATCAGTTCTGGAGATATGAACGGGGCAGTTGAATTTAAGTTATTAGTCGTAGTGACATGACAATCAAGGATAAGATCTGGAGATATGAACGGGGCAGTTGAATTTAAGTCATTAGTCAATATTGGTCAATGGTCCATCATTTTCCCACTTGAACAAATTTCCTGTTAGCATAACACTTGAACAAATTTCCGGAGGCATGCATCTAGTTTGTACAAATTTCTAGGTGAATGTATATATAACAAGAGGAGGGATCAAGTTACAACAAAGTTATAACATTCATTTTTTTCATTTTCAAAGTCCAAATCGTCAATCCAACCGTTCAACATGATCATCTAAATAAAATGTACTTGCAGATCAAATTTTATATTTTTTTGAATTTTTTTACTATTTATTAAGTATTTTACAAAAAATAGCCATACTTAGACCATTGAATTTTGTACCCATCGTAATAAATAGTAAAAAAATTCAAAAAAATATAAAATTTGATCTGCAAGTACATTTTATTTAGATGATCATGTTGAACGGTTGGATCGACGATTTGGACTTTGAAAATAAAAAAAATGAACATTGTAACTTTGTTGTAACTCAAATTTGTTGTAAGTGGATCCCTCCTCATATAACAATGAGATGACATCACCTAGGTGATTTATTCTTTCCGGTTCTTTATTCGTATAATTATATGAAGACCATTTGTGTCCTATCCTATACATGTATCAAGTACAAACAGAATAGTTGCAAAAAAAGAATATGTCCCAGAGAAAAATAAATAAATAAATAAATAAAAGGAAAGATGCAAATAAGCATTTTATATGGTAGCAAATATGGATCTAGGTGATTCTTTTTTTTTTTTAAACACCACTATACATTTCATTTTCTCCCACAAAATAGCAGATATATATATTTAAAACAGGTAGTATAATTATCCAAAAGTAATTATTGTACAATGGATATAAGAAATGAACATGTATACATTTTGAAGTGGATTGGATAATTATCTACATCTATTCCTGCAATACAGACAAAAAAGAAGTAATGCGCAAGGTCAGCTCACCTCCATCCCGCCAATCAACCACCGCCAACCTCCCTATTTACTCACGCCATCTCCTCCTTTTTTCACTTATGCCCTTTGATTCTTAACAAACTTATTTTCTCTTTGTATATAGATCTTTTCATTTACCTTATGTATTTCTTTCACATCAATAGCTATACGTATATACTGTTACAGAATAGGTGATTAATTTGTTTAAGTTGAAAATTTTGAACTGATTGACGAACAGCTTCAATTCTCATCAATATTATATACATAACATTTGTACTTTTTAGAATATATATATATATATATATATATATATATATATATAATATAATATATGCCCCATATATTAATATGTCTAAAGTGTTTGGTGTCAAAGATTAGTTATTATATGTTTATATACGAAGTTTATAGATTATGTAGTTAATTAGTTATCGAGATATATTTCTGTTACTTCAATGCTAATCTAAGTAAGTCAGTGATTCAACATTATCCATAAAATTAAAAAAGTTATGATAATTAACACCATTATAACTAAAAATATGTTTGAATAACGAATGCTCAAACGAACAAAATAGAGATAAATTATTATTATCTTCAACTGTAAATTTTAATAAAAAAGTTGTTGTCAATAACTATTTATTATTAATCTGCTAAAAGTCATAAATGGAATAAAAGAAAAAATAGTCAGAAAATTTGGGATTTAGTTATATCGCCTTTTCTATCTAGTTTATGACTTCTCCTTTTTAACCATTATTTAAGTAACAACAAAATATGATGTGAACTTCTAAAGTCATGAGGGGCTATCTGTAAATTTCCCTTCAATAAAGGCTCCCACATTTCTTCGTCTCTTTCCTCACTCCTGGCCTTGTAGCGAGCTAAGAGAGAACCAAAAGATCAAAAATAGAAAAGGAAGAGGGAAACTAATCGAGAGAAAGAAAAATGTCGAAAGGAAGAACAACAATCGAGGTGGGATCTGATGGTGTCGCAATTATAACGATCATCAACCCACCTGTTAATTCGCTCTCAGTTGATGGTACTCCCACCATTTCTTCTTATCCCCTTGCTTGTCTCCATTGTTTTAATAAGTTCAATAATTGTTCTTCTTAATTCTCGAGTCGAATTGGAAGTCCAATCAATTTACTGTGCATAAATTTTGTTTAATTTCATGATTAATTGATCCCAATTGCTTCTAGTAGAATAAGATACAATTATCTCTTCACAAATTAGGTAATTAATTTCAGACTGGGACAAAAAATTCATGGAATGGACAAAATAATCTAGAGATTTAAAGTTTCTGATCTTAATTTTTGAAATCATGCTGTTTATATGTTGGGTAAAATTATTAACTGATCACTTTTGCTTCATGTATTTATCAAACTTTTTTGTTTTGTAATTGATTTTGTCTCAAGTTTCATCCCCTTGATGCTAGAATTGTAGTAAATTTACTAAGTGTCATTTAACTCAGGGCATGATTTACGTATATAATATTGGTTCTAAGAATAAGAAAATCTTTGATTTAGTGAAGAACTTAACAATGCTGAACACTTGAAATCAAGTTTTTATATAATTTGCCTTTTTTGTTTTCTTTATATTGTCCCAGTTCTATACAGCTTGAAGGAAAATTATGAACAAGCGCTTAGTAGAAATGATGTGAAAGCTATAGTTGTAACAGGTAAGCAAATTACTATTCAATGAAAAAACCATATGTACTCTTAAGAAAATGAGAAAGTATGTGTTGATTAATATTTGTCCAAAAGTACTCATGCTGCGTATTTTGTACTATTCTCTGTCAAAACCAAGGTGGTACTGGTACATGTGTTTTTTTTTTTTTTTGAGGTAGGGTGACTAGTTTGACTATCAGAGTATCTGCTATTTGTTTATCTTTTCCATAATTTTTTGTCTTTTTGGTGCTTAATTGCACTTGAGGTTTGCTTGATGCTAAACTGCACAATCGTGACCTTGAGAGGGATTAGGTATTGATTGTAAATTTAGGGAATATAACCCGGTGGTCATGTTGTATACTAGTCCATACTGTTTGAAACTTTTTTCTTTCTTGGCTAATTTGCAATTATTGGCTACCTAAATCATACCTTACAGTTGTTGTTCCAGCTATTACAGTAGTTTGACCAGTTGCTGGTTTGTCAGCAGTATCATAGGTGCTAATAACTTCCTTTTTTGGCAATTGAACTTCTGCATCTAATGTAATGTCAACATATTATCAGGTGCTAAGGGCAAGTTTTCTGGTGGATTTGATATAAGTGCCTTCGGCGATGTTCAAGGAGGAAAAAGTATGGTAAAATTTAGGCAGCGCCAATTACATTTCCACAGTAAACCTGAAATATAGGTTCCCCAGAAAGGATAAAAATATCACCCAAAACCCTGGAACCATAACCATAGGAAATGTTATCTACACCTTTAAAAAAGAAGTACTTTTGATTTTCTCAGTCTTGATAACATACCCCAAGTACCCTTCTTTTGTGATTGTCTCTGGATAAATGAGGGAGAAAATGAGACAGCAGGGTGGGATGCAGCTTGGTTATCTTTTAGAAAATAAGAAGCATAAGGGCTGTTTGCAATGTTTTATATGGGTTTTAGGGTATACAATGCTTTTATCATTAGCTATGATGTAAATTATAGAGGAGCTTTTGTAGGGGCAGAAGAGGATTTCTCCTCTAATATTTTTTTGGGGTTTATTTGAGAAAATGTCTTCTAATTTTAACAGGAGAGCAGCCGAAGGTTGGTTTCATATCAATTGAAGTTATCACTGATACTCTAGAAGGTATCAAGTTTTCTTCTTTGATTGAACTTTCTTTTAGTAACTGCACTTTTCCAACAATTGAAAAATAATTTTAAAACAATTGATGTTTTCTTAATTCAAGCTCTGTAAATAAGAACTATGATATCATGTGATATATGTGGTTAAATAAATACAAGGTGTTAAGGTATATGTGGTACAGGTATTTTGTTATATTTTTAAGTATTATATTCTTGATTCTTTTACATGCATAAAAGCATCATGCTACAAATGGGTATTTTTTTTTGTTAACCTGAGGTTAATGATCTGAATTCTAATAATGTTTTTTTTTTGTTAAGTTTGAGGTGGAGTGCAAAAGATTCTTATATTATAACTCTTTTAACTTAAAAGAAGTTCCACTTTAACAAAAACTGAAAAGGAATGCAAAACACTCCAAGACCATCTGCTACAAGCTGTGACAAGGTTAAATGTAAGGTGTAAACTGAAAAGTTTTATTTTTTTTAACAGGGGCTAAGAAGCCATCTGTTGCAGCTATTGATGGCTTAGCTCTTGGGGGTGGCCTAGAAGTTGCAATGGTATTTTAGCTATTGTTTGTCATAATACTCTTGAAAATTTTCAATATATCACCCATAGTGCTGTACCATTCAGAAATGAAGAACATTGATATGTCAGTGCAAGCACAGGACATCAACTTTTTTGCTAAAGAAACAAATTACTGTCATTTCTTTTAATTGAATGAGGGGGAAGAGTGAAGAAAGGGGGGTTTGTTTTAATAAAGACAAAATAAGATTTTAAATATAGAATTTGATTGAAGTATTTTAATTAGGCATGCCATGCAAGAATTTCGACAAAAGGTGCTCAGCTAGGGCTTCCAGAGCTCCAGCTTGGAGTGATTCCTGGCTTCGGAGGTAACATCTTAAAATTTATTCATGAAAATTATTTTCACTTTTTATTGACAAATATGAATTAAAAAATCAATCACTTCCTCCGAGGGTCTCTCCTATCTTTTACCACACATTAATTTTAATACATGCATGCTTGTGCCAAGAACCCCAATAGATGATATCACCAATTTCTGCACCCGGCCTGTAACAGTTAACTAGGTTTCACCAGTACATGTTCTCATTTTGTGACACCTATAAATAGAAAGAAAAGTGTAGACCTTAAAATATAAAAAAATAATCATTCAATAAATCTAGAATTAGGTACTCTATTTGGAACTGCGAGGTAAATGCCGCGGCAGACTGGCAAGTAACAGTTACCTGCCTAAGTTCAATGCTTAATGTTAATATGCTGAGAGTTGTCTTTGGTTTTAGGCACACAGAGACTCCCACGCCTTGTTGGTTTAACAAAGGCTCTTGAGATGATGCTGGTTAGTAAACCCTTCAAAAGAGAAAAATCTTGTGCAGTAGTTTAACAACTCTCTTTTTGTCCATATATTTCATCCATCTGTATATTAATAAACAGCTATCTAAGCCAATCAAGGCAGAAGAGGCCAATTCACTAGGACTAGTTGATGCACTGGTACCACAAAATGAGCTCGTTAGTACTGCCAGAAAGTGGGCCCTTGATATTTACGAGTGTAGGCGGCCATGGGTGAGGAGTCTCTACAAGACTGACAAGCTCGAGCCCTTGGGGGAGGCTAGGGAGATTTTAAAGTTTGCAAGGATGCAAGCAAAAAAACAAGCAGCAAATCTTAACCATCCTCTCGTTTGTATTGATGTTATTGAGGAGGGAATAGCTAGCGGGCCCCGCGCTGGCCTTTGGAAGGTGTGTGTGTGTGTGTGTGTTTTGCTGGCATTATTTATCATACATACCAATATAAACATGTGATTTTACAGACACACATATGCATGTCAAGGAGGTCATAATTAACAGGCCTCACGTTGGCCTCCGAAAGGCACGGATGTTTTTCTTTTCTCCTTTTTGCATGAACCATATAAAACATATTGATACATAAAGACAAGATGGATTACAGACCTGCATAAACACATTTAGGGACAGTAAATAGGCAGCAATGAATATATATATAAATAAATGGATAAATAGAGTGCTTTATACTTATATAGTTTTTGTATGTTAGAAGTTTTATGTGTATCAATTGTAAGTAGGGGATATTATATTAAATAATATAAACAATGGGGAAGATAATCGTAGGTGGTTGGTGTCAATTGCTGCCTCAGATGTGGGCCAGGAGGTGACATATCCTTACAAACTAGTTGAAGCAAATATTCTTATTTGTATCTATTTTTATTCAAAACCTTTCATCAATTTTGTAATCATTTTCTAAATTTGATTTTGTGTTAAACTATTTTTCCAGGAAGCAAATGCTTTTCAAGATCTTCTTTTCTCTGACACGTGTAAAGCCTTAGTTCATGTTTTCTTTTCACAGCGTGCAACATCAAAGGTAGTAAAAACAATATGTTTGTTTTTTAACCTTGTACTCAGTTCAATTTTCATACTAATTTAAGGTTGCCAGAACCCATTCTGGTTGTATTTGTACAATGGTTGACAGTCTACTCAATTTATACAAGTCAATTTATGGAAGACTTGCAAATATTAGTTGGTTGGTACTAATGAAGCGGTACACCTGATGGAAGAAAGTGCTACAATAGTTTTGAAATATATTTTCATGTAAAACTGGAACATGTTTCTATCAAATGCAACAGGTACCTGGAGTAACAGATTTGGGACTGGTACCGAGAAAAGTACAAAAGGTTGCTATTATTGGAGGTGGGCTTATGGGATCTGGAATAGCAACTGCACTTCTTCTCAGCAATTATCCGGTTATTCTGAAAGAAGTCAATGAGAAGTTTCTACAAGCTGGGATTGAGCGAATCAAAGGTAAACATTTGGATTAATAGATAACCTATGAAAGACAAAAGCATCCCTGATACCTTCTTTCCTTATTTTCTTCAATCATTGCTTAAACTACCTCCCTCGCATGACTCTCTTTATTAATTCGAGAGAAAGAGAGGGTATGTTTTGGTTAGGAAGTAGTGAAATATTTTTCCCATTTGTCATAACTCACATGGGTGCATGTAGCATCTCTCACATACAAGGGGCTTGTTTTGAATTTATCCGAACTACAGATGGGAACTTCCTTTAATTCATTTGGATCTTGTGATTTTCATAGAGTTACTTTTTTATTTTCGTAAGAATTAAATATAGGAGTTTGAGGGATGATGTTCCCATGTTCAAATGGGTGTATGAGATATTCTCGTGATCAATTTTTCTTCCTTCAGTGGTAGCAATGATGACTTTCATTTTACAGGCAACTTAAGAAGCCGTGTGAAGAAAGGGAAAATGACAGAGGAGAAATTTGAGAGAACTCTTTCATTACTCACTGGTGTATTAGATTATGAGAAGTTCAAAGAAGTCGACCTAGTTATTGAGGCAAGTACTGTAATGGTTCCTGTCAGGTCATGTACCTCATTGTAGATACCTTTCTAGATTTTTCCTCCTGTTCTTCAATTTTACTCTATTCAATTGATGTCTAAGTAATGGACCTGCTTGAGACCATGTTATACCAACTCAGTCGGTTTCCCCCGACCTGCTTTTTACTGGGAAAAAAGCAATGCAATGACTATCAATTACAAGTGACATATGACATATATTTTGCGCCTATTACAACTTATATTTCTTGTGGTCATGACAATCGAGTTCGCCAAGGTAGAAATCCAATTTTTCTCTGCCGATAATTTCAAAGGTCAATCTTAGTAGGTATTTTTTTTTTTTGCCCTTTCCTTGAGTTATTCAATTTTTATATTAACCATTACTGTTTTTATTCAGGCGGTCATAGAGAATGTGTCGCTGAAGCAACAGATATTTTCTGACTTAGAGAAATACTGTGGGCCCCATTGTATTCTGGCAACTAACACGTCCACGATTGATCTGAATTTAATCGGCGATAAAACAAGATCCAAAGATCGTATCATTGGTGCACATTTCTTTAGGTCTCTCTTTCGCTGCCTGCTTTCTTGTTTAAAAAGTTAACAAATAAATAACAGAGAACATAAGAAATGAGAAATCACCAATACATTCTTTGTATGATGCTTGATATAGTTCCAAAAAGCAATAACATTAGCAAACCATCGTGACTATTACTAATGGTTGCTTATTCTTCAGCCCGGCTCACATAATGCCGCTTTTGGAGATTGTTCGTACGGACAATACATCTCCCCAGACAATTGTGGATCTGTTGGAAGTTGGAAAAAATATCAAAAAGACCCCGATAGTTGTTGGAAACTGTACTGGGTTTGCTGTGAACCGCATGTTCTTCCCATACAGCCAGAGTGCGCTTCTCCTCGTGGACTATGGCATGGATGTGTACCGCATTGACCGTGCATGTACCAAATTCGGGATGCCCATGGGCCCCTTCAGGTAAATTTGTTTTTAACTATTTGTGTGTGTGTGTGTGGCGGTGGAGTGCTTGTTCTTACATGCACTCTTGTACGCATTCAAATAGACATGACCAACAGATATGTAAAGGGAAGGAACTGTAAAACGATTGTATATTTAACTTGACCGTAGTTGTTTTTATTAGATGGAAGGTGGCAGTTAGAGTGGGAAAAATGGCACGGCGGAGCCGGCTCCGTCACGGAACGGCACGGCACGCGTGTCAGTTACGTGCCGTGACCATTCGCGTGCCGTGTCCATCTTTTGAAACTTTGGCACGGCACGGCACGTGAAAAATTTAGTCACGGCACGGCACGTCACGTAGTCACGCGAGTCACTTGTAATTAGGTTCATTAAATATTGATTTAATGGTGAATCTTGAATAAACTAACATAAATTATGATTAAATGGTCACGCGAGTCACGTATGGTCACAGCACGTTAGGCACGGCGTGACTCACGTGGCGTGACCATTCGCGTGCCGTGACCACCCCTTGACATTTTGGTCACGGCACGGCACGGCACGTTTTTTCCACTCTAGTGGCAGTTGTTATATTACTTTTTTGATGGTGATAAGGATGATAACATGAGCTATGGATTTATAATTCAATTATTAATTAGGTTGGCAGATCTAGTGGGATTTGGTGTCGCAGTGGCAACTGGCATGCAATACCTAGAGCACTTTCCAGAAAGAACTTACAAATCCATGCTGGTACCACTAATGCTCGAGGACAAGCGTACCGGTACTTCTATTGTTTTTGGTTATATATAAGTGAAATGTAGTCCTTTTATTTAATATATTACAGGATAAATCAGGGGCTTCAAGCCATAAACAATCTTCTAATTTAAGCCTTTAAACTTTGTGATGGTCAATCAAGTTCAAGGGGTAAAATGGTCATCTTCAATGTGTTGCAGGTGAGGCAAGTAAAATAGGCTTTTACAAGTATGATAACAGGAGGAAGGCAAGCCCTGACCCTGAAATTGCAAAGTATATTCAAAAGTCTCGTCAAATTGCTGGCGTCACTCCTGATCCTGCGGTAATTATTTTTCAAGTTGTAGAGTTTGATACAATTTTGGTACCTTTTACACTGATATGTCATGGTGGTGCAGATCTGTACTGGTTTAAGACATTTTTGTTCTTTGATGACTTGTTTGAATGGGTCAATTAGTTTTAGGTATATTGTTAATGCACACAGGATTAGGCCTCAAGATACCTCAATTGTACAATTCACTCTCAGTCCTTCTCAAAATGCTTTAATATTAGCGCACATTAGAAAGACCAAGGGTTAACTAGACAATTCTGTTTAATGACACTTAATTACATGAGTTATTTTGAGGCTTAACTGATGATTCATTTGTCAGTTCATTAGGTATACGGGCAAATGAATAACATGCTAATATTGCAAATGGTATTGACTTTGCATTAACAATATCCTATGAGGATATTAGTCTAATGAAGTGTAAAAAACACAGCTACTGAAGTTGGATATAGTAGAGATGGTATTCTTCCCGGTGGTGAATGAGGCTTGTCGTGTTCTTGCCGAGGGCATTTCAGTAAAATCATCAGACCTTGACATTGCCTCCATCTTCGGGATGGGGTTCCCTCCTTACAGGTCTAATTACAATTTACCTTTCTTCTTGTACATTATTGTTGTTGCCTGCCTGTTATTCATCTGAAAAGCATGACAAGTATACAAAGGAAAACAAAAAAAGAGACATCCATGATTCATTGCTCCAAATAAGCGCAATGGGGTCATGAAAAGGACAGGAACATGTAAGATTGTTTGGTTATACAGACAATAAATAGTGCAAAGCTTAACATTTATATAGGGGTGGAGTAATGTTATGGGCCGACTCATTTGGTGCGAAATATGTACACTCAAAGTTGGAGAAGTGGACAAAGCAGTACGGCGACTTCTTCAAACCATGTGCTTATCTTGCCGAAAGAGCTGCCAAAGGCATCTCTCTGGTACTAATCTCTCTCTTTCTGAACCTTGCTTTTGTGTATTTTGCTTGTAAGTTGTATATAGACAGTTTGTATTATTGTATATTATGTTTAACTAGTGATACTATCTTTTGCAGAGTGCGCCAATAAATGAAGCTAAGGCTCGGTTATAAAGTCAGCTAAGTTTGGATGTGTCAAGCGTTAATGGTTGGTGTAGAATACTATTAATGCCGAATATGTGGATTAATAATGGATCGATCGGAAATATTTACTGTATCGAGAATGTAAAATGAAATATTTAGCAAAAAAGAGATTGAAAAAGAAGAGAAGGATTAATAAATGTTACTCCAGCTATCTTTGTTATGTAATGGGCTAGGCGCTAATATAATTTCAGGAAATTGTTTGCGAATGCATTGAGCTTTGTTCATTTTACAATTTAAGTTGGAGATATGACAGTAATATTAAGATGCGGTTTATAGGGGTCATTTCATCACAAATTTTCATTGAGACCCAATCAAAAGCGTCAGATTAAAATCAAACGATCTAAAGCCCCATGCTATTCTAGTTGTTCAAGAAATGCAAATGCAGGCGTCTCATTGACGGGAATCCGTATCCTCCCGGTACCATTAGTGGATCCGGACCGTTCTTTTAACTTTGCACGAATCTCAAGGCACAAATAATATTGGCCCACCTGCGAAGTATATTGAAGAGCATGGCGATTGCATATTTGCAATTCAGTCCCTTTGCACTTCTATCACTTATTCATTTCTAACACAATTTATTAGAAATATAATATTTTCATTATTTTTCTGGCACAGTTTGAATTCAAGTGTACTTGAAAAGAAGGGTCAAGAATGTTACCAAAAGGTTAACAAGTATACTTGAAAAGAAGGGTTCAAACTCACCAATTATTAGTCTATTACATACTGTGATACTGAGTTAAACAAATATAAGCGTAAACTCACCAAAAGGTCTCTGACTTGTGAGCTTAACTTAAAAACCGTCAAATTAAGTTCAAATGATGAACTTGAACTATTGATGTTGATCTACTTGTATGAGATCAAGTGGCTAAAAATCCTGTGAAAAATGCACCAAAGTAATTCATTTTTTACCTCTCCATTTAAAAAAAAATGAACTTGAAAAATGAAAAATTTGTAACGTAAATGTTTGGCCTGTTTGGTAAGTCATAATTGACGTTTTAAATTTCTCGTTTGATGTCGATTCAATGATTTTTAAATTAAACTCACAAACTCTCTTTTAATGTACTTGAGCACATACAAGTATTATTGTTTTATTCATTTATTCTAAATAATAAACATAGTGTAAACATACAATGCAATATACTCAATGTTTTAAATAGCGTTTATAGCGTCATAGCGGGAAAGCTACAAAAAAAGCTATAGCGAATAGCGGAAGCTATGCTACATAGCGTTTTTTGTGTTTACAAAAATTATATTATATATTTGTACTAAATATCAACATTATCTAAAGTCTCATAGAGCAATAAGTAACACAAAATTGATTAAGAAATTAGAAAATTCATATTGAACCAGTACAAAGTCTAAATTGCTATTCGAAATATCTCTAATAAAATAATAATATCATAAACTATCTATTTTTTTTCATTCAAATTAACCTAAGTATCATGGTATAAACTATATATCATTTTCTATTAAAAGAAAAACCTAAACATCATGGCATAAACTATCTATCTTCTTCTATTTAAAAACAAAAGCAATTTAGATCTTGAAAAACATTGATCTTTGAAATAAATTTTCAGTTTGGGCCTTTAAATAGAAGCCTATGTAGCATAGCGTGTAGCGCAAATAGCGGACCGCTATTACCGCTATAGCGGTCGTAGCTGAAATAGCGCACTTTTATTCTATAGCTTAGCGTTTAAGGTCCAAAAACGCTATAGCGCGCTATTTAGAACATTGAATATACTACATCCATGCAAATTAATTATTGAAATTTATTTGGAGAGAGATTCATACTTGTTCTCCAATAGAATGCTTGAATAAAGAAAATGTTAATACAAAAAGTTTCAATTGTATTTTGTTCACCATACTGCACGAATCATATATAAATCTGTCTCTTTGCTGAGAAAACTCTACATTTTTCAAATGATGACTATTCATTAACAACTACTTAATTTAATAATTTTGACAGCGTTTCCTTAGATTATGTAAAATTAAAAAAAAAATGACGGACATATCGTTTGTATGGTAGATTATTTGTGTATCAACTTTCACATAATTTAAATGTCATTTGGTATTCTATTAAATTATGTCAAATATAAATTGTTGTTACTTTTAAGTTATTTGATGTAAGGAGAAACTTACATCAAATTTCATTAATTATTAAAAAATGTATGATGAACATGATGTACGTATCAAATTTTAATAGTCGAATTTCTAAAATACAAGTTATTTTAAAATAGTTGTTAAAATTATCTGAGTTTATTTAAATTCAATGATATCTATTTTTGTATAAATGCCAAATATAATTACTGAGGGGTGCATTGTGGAAAGAGGGCCAGAGGCAAACCAATTTTTGTAGTTGCATCGTGCTCTCTAGTCTCCCACTCGACACAAATGGACGACCAACACCCCCAATCGGCGGGTACGCCAGCTCAGACGCCTCCGCCGCCGCCTTCAGCGCAGACATCACCACCTCCACCTCAAATTTCCCCGGAGGAGAGGAAAAAGGAGGAGCTCCTCGGACACGTGGCAGCTCTAGAGGCAGCCCTCCTCCCTTGCCTCCCTGCTCGCGAACTCCAGGCTGTGGATCGCTCTCATTCCTCCCACCAGAGTCCGTTCTATTCTTTTTCTCTGCTTTTTTTGTTGTTGTTCTTCATTCAAATGCTGATGCACATAAGATGTTTGTCTTTGTGCTTATGCGTCATTGCCCTCCTCTTATGTTTCCTGTGTAAATAGATGCATATAGATTGTTACCTGGATATCAGTAAATTACTAGTCAGATCAGACATAGATTACCTTTATTAACCCGGTGGTACAGGACCTGTACCAATAAGACTGGCAAAATTAAATTTATCATCTTTTTGTTGTATTATTTTACCAGTGATTAATACAGGTTTTCTTTGTGTAATTGTTATTGTGTTTAGTTCTAATTCCAGGACTGCACGCTGCTTAATAAGAAATCAGTATCACAAATCAAACATAAATTAAAAGTACTTGCTACAGCACCTCTATTAATGTTTAAACTCAACATCTGCCTCAATTTATCATCAATTGTGCAACATTCAAAGAGAAGTCCTCAAATAAATAGTATTTATTTCATTTTACAATGTAGTTGATGTGGAGAGGCATGCAAGGAATTTTATGGAAGCTGCCAAAAAGTTACAGTTGTATTTCATTGCACTTCAAAGGGAAGATGAGCCCACTAAAGAACAATTGCTCCAACAGGTACCATTCTTTTTTTTTCTCCTATTCATTTAGATTCAAAGGTACACTTGACTTGACCAGCATGAATTCTACAAATTGGAGTTGGTTCTTCAATTGTAAGACTGATCTCCAATTTTATCCAATTAACCCTAAGTTTGTTATTCAGTCTCAAATTAAACCATCTATTATGCTTGATTGTTCAACCAAGTGAAAATTATCTACTGACCCTTATTTTAGTTCCTCCACTGTGAAGACCTAGGCTAGAGCTAAGTTCAGCTATCCATAATTCAATGTAATTTCTGCAACAAAGGACCAATTTAAACTATTAACTCGTAGGCCTTCACATTTGTGCAACTCAACTTCAAATGAAGCCCTCAATGTACTCTAAATGTTGCAATTCATCACCAAGTAGGCCAAACAAAAATCAAAAGGAAAACAAGTGTCTGCTCCGAATGGCTTCAAACTGTGAAACTTTAATTTGAGGATGGAACCTAATTTTTCCCTCTCTGATTTTATTATTTCAGGAGATCGCAATAATGGAAGAAGAACTTAAAACAAAAAATGGGCTGATTCAAAAGCATTCACAATTGATACAAACATGGAGAGGAGAGGTAAAGGAACAGCTTGACAGACACTTAACCGAGCTGGAGAGAGTTTGAAGGGTATATTGGGTATCATATTAGTATCATATTTCACTTATTAGTGAATTAGGTTCAACTATCTTATGCTTTTCCCAGTTTTTGTTTTAGCTGCCACTTACAAATGAGTGTCTTTATGTATGCGATGGGTTGTCTTGACAATTGATTCTTTCAGCTGTATTTCTCTAATCAAATCCATAAGTATCCTTCTTTCTAATTCTGGACGGTAAATAGACAAAGGATTGAGAAAGAGGCTTTTCCACCCTCTGTTATTGACGGGTCTGCAGAGCAAATTGACCCCAAATTTAGTTACGCCTCTCCATGCCACGGTTTAAACTGCTCTAGACTCTCGTCACTGATGCATTGATTGGCAAGCTGCAATCTGCTTAAAGTTTAGCATGAAGCATATTCGTATGAAAGCTTGAAAAATAGACCTAGAGGCAGCCAGTAGAGAAAGCAAAAACCAAAAGAATTAAAAAACAATGATTATTTTCGCAAAACCAAAAGAAGGCATCAGTAACGAGCTAATTAAGCGATGTATATACATTACGAGGGACATAAGAGCTATTTGAGAATTCAACATAACTAAAGAGATAATTAAGAAACAGCATAATAAAAAGCTAAAAAGAAAGGAAACAAACTAATCCTTACAGCTTATTAACACTTCCCTACTGGTTTCGTAGAGTGGATTAGGGGTAGTTGCCGCTGCTAGTAGATTTAGATAACATACAATGCCAATGGGCCATAGCAATTGACAGTTGTTGTATTCAGAGTTTCCAGATTGCTCAATGATCATGGATTTGTTCAGTCTTTCAATATTTTTTTTAGCGATGGAGAGCACTTAATCCTTCATTATATTATGCTGTTGGGCTTGAATTTAAGATAAAAATCCATTCTAGTAAAAACTAGTTGGATTCAATGTTATTTTGTAATATTTTCCGCTTTCCGGCTGGAAGCATTTCCCTTGAAATGATTAGTAAGCATTCAATATCCAATCTTTATATCTAAGAACATCCCTTCTGAAAAGTACAAAACTCTAAAAGGCAATTAGTCCTAAATTAATCACCATATGAGCAGCTAATTGAAAAAACAGACATCTTTCTGCAATAAACCATAATGTAAAAAAAATGTCAAATCCAAGAATTGCCTACAGCTCATAACAAAGAAGCCAATGCAAATAATCTACAGTCCCACTCTCCAGTTACACATTACAGAACAAAACCTACCATTTCTCTCTTCTCTCTACTTTTTGGCATAGGTGATTAGCATTGCATTCTGCTGTGTCACCTTGAATCCCTGCAATGCCTGTAGGGCCACTGTCGCTTGCATCTCACTCTCATACTCGACAAATGCAATACCAGGTTTGGCCTCTATCATACGTACCTCCTTGAATCCCGCATACTGCCCAAACAGCATCTGAAGCATCAGTGGGTTATTCTCGTGCGGCAAGTTCTGTATGAATAGGATGTTGTTCGGTGGAGCTGGAGCTTCTGGCATTGCTGGCCTAGGTGGCACAGGTGCTCCTCCATATGGTGGCATCATACCTCCCATCTGTTTCATAAAGTGATACAAAAATAATCAAGAATCATTTTGTAGCCAGGATGACTGTCTTGAATCTGTCAATGTACCCAAGGTGGTCTAACAGATGGTGGTAAACTGGTACCAGTACGCTTTGGGGTGATACTGGTGGATTTACTGAAAAAAGGTGCCTGGTCGGGTGGCATTAGCTTCAATTGACTTGCATTTAGCTTTGATATAATACAGAATATATGATGAACGAAAAGGAGAACTACTGCTGACTAATGAAGCTAATTCATGTCTACTCTAAAATGAAAATTTCCATGCTTGCCATGATGTAAACTTTATGCTCTGCAAAATATGAAATACAACCTCTCTACTCATCATTTCCCAATTATAACCTCACTTTGCCAAATTTTCTTGAAAAATATGCACACAGTAACAACCCCCCCACCCCCCCGTCCCTCAGTAGTGTCTATTGTAATGAGCAAAGAAGCTTGTAGTTTGGAAATTTAGTTTGCGAATTCAGAGAGAAATTGGTCTAGAAGATGTAAAGATGGCATAAGCTGTTTATGCAGGACACATTATCATATTTTTATTTTAAAGAGTATATACAATATTCTGAGGTCTGTAGGGGCAGAAAGTTATAAAAGGCAGGACTTACAGGTGGAGCTGCACCGTAGGGTGGAGGATACGAGGGATGTACACCCATCACAGCTTGATTTGCTTCCTGTTGCTGGTCTCTCTTTTTCTTATCTGCTAATTAAAATTTATTGGGGAAAAAATAAATATAAGGTATGACATAAGTTTTCATTACAATGACAAAGTTTCCTAAGAGTCTGTGCTTAGTATTTCATCCCTGACAGGCCAAAAGAAGAACTATGAATGTTTTTGTTATGGAAATTCTCTTCTTGTTTGCATTTTAAGTCTAGCTAGTTGTGCTGTTTTCAAATTTGCAGACTACTTGCTCTTTCAGTCATTCAACCATCATTTTACAATACTTATTTTCACTCCGGTTGGGTTTCATTTCTAGCCTACCCCAACTTGTTTGGGGCTGAAGGCTTGGTTTTTGTTGTTGTTGTTGTTGTTGTTGTCCAGTATACATGAAATTGGTCCTTTGTTTTGTTGCTATTATACATTTTTCAATTTTTGCTTTTCCTCAGCACATTTGTATGTAGTTTGTGTAATCTGATACAGCCTAAGCTCATATGTTCATCGGACATTGACCTCAATAGTACGGTACATGTCATAGTATCAAACATAGAACCAGCTCCTTGTAAAGAACTTCATCTTGCTATTCTAATGAGGATAAAAAATATCTTTCACAACAAAAGTAAAATCACCCTTTTCATCATGGCGCTTCCTTCTCTCACGAGGAATAAACGTTCCATCTGCCTTCGCTACAATGTCTGACTTGGTCTTTGCATATTGTATCCTCTGCAAAGAAGCAAAGATGTGGAAAAAGGATATAAGACAGCTTTATGTAAAACAAAGATCATGTACCAATTGTCATACTGTATCCTCTACACTGAGCCCTTTTCTTTTGCCACTCAGGCCTTCAAACTTTCCAAAATTAGTTCTGTTGATCTCTTCAACGGAAGTTTACATATTGTAGTGTTATATACAGTGGCAACTTTAGTGGTCAATAATAAGCAACCTGTGGCACTTGTGAACCCTCTTCCCTTTATGTCCCCATACCACCACCACAAAGAAAGACCAGATAAATTAGAAAGAAAGAGAAGAAACAATGAGGATTGAATCACTAAATTGTAATTCTGAAGAGAGAGAGAGGGGGGGGGGGTGGTGGCGCTCCAGAAAGAAACATACCATGGGCTTATTATAGAAGGGGAAGTTTTGCATACTCTTCAAGGCCTCGGCGGCTGACTTAACATCTTCAAAAACAACCCAAGCTTGGCCTTTGTGCTTTAGGGTTTTGAAAGCAAGCACTTCTAATATCTTCCCAAATTGAGAGAAAACTGCCTGTAATGATTTCTTCAGCTCTGCTCAAGAAAGCACAAAAAATGTTGACAATGAAGATAATGATCAGAATTTTGCAAGGAAAACCCTTCAAAGGACAAAATTTCAAGCAACCAAGGATATTCATTGTCAAGAATCAAATGATAATACAATTATAGAATAGTCATAACTTAGAACTTTGCAAAAGTGCTGCTGCATAGTGAACAATTCGATGAGTTAATTGAGAAGGGATTGAATTGTAATTTCTCATCATTTGATTTTGACGATGAATTGTCCGTGTTTTGTCAATCATTTTGGTACTATTCAACTATGTACTCATTCTCGTTAAATGCAAATCAAACATGGCTTTAATCAAAGCATTATCGTTACAGGGTCATATCTTGCTTGTGCCCCAACCTAATCTTATTACCAGTAAAAGTAATAAGGTCTATCCAAAACCCTAATTTGCAAGCCATGATTGCAAAAATTAAGGAGAATCAAAGGGTCTAATAGTCCAATTATCATCTCACTTCTTCCAATTAGTTTACAAACAATCACACACTAAGAATTAGCTTAAGGTAGAGACAAACAGCAAGGGTTTAACAGTGAATACCAAAAAAACAAAAGTGGTATAAATACCCCTACAAATTAAATAGCGGGAAGGAGAGGGGGTCAGGGGAGAAACCTAAAATTTATTGGTAAGCAGTTATCCCAGAACTGAAACAGATGGGATTACAAATAAGCTAGAAGAACAAGAAAAAAAAAAAAAAAGACTAACGAAGAAAGAAGGAAGAATACCATCAATCTTGATTTTCTCGTTGAGATTGTTGATGTAGATTGTCTTGTTAGGCGGAATCGCCTGCGCATCTCCGTCGCCGCTCATCTCTCTCACTGTCTTTCTCTTTCTCCGAATCTCCCACAATGTATTGTGCAAGTTTTTTACAACAGGGTGTGAGAATGCGAGGGGAGGGAGCTGGGGTTTTGGTCTGAGAATGGGCCCAAAAATCGGTGTTCGTTCTCTGATGAACCCGATTTACGGACCATTTATTATGGTTGCGTCGGACCTTGAGTATATTAAGCCGACATTTTTATTAATATCCAAAGTTTAATAGGAATTAATTAATATACTCAGATATTTATAAAATATCCGCACCGGCTATTTTCTGACCGGTACTCTATTTATTTGCCTACCGGCTATAAAATGACCGGTACCCTTAATTTTTTTTTAAAGACACTATGAAAAGCAAGATGCTGAAATCTAACACTAAAAATTCGAACTTTTAGTTTAAATTATTGGTTAGATTACTTCTTTTGATGTATAATTAACATATATATACTAAAATACGCTAAATTACTTGAAATTATGTTAAATTACGCTAAATTACGGTGCATCATCGATGTTTTTGCAATGAAACATCGATGTTTTACTAGCCTTAGCATTGACAATTAAGTAGGGTAGTGCTAAAAAAACATTGAGGCGTCGCTGATGTTTTTATAATAAAACATCGATGTTTTGCTAGCCTTAGTATTGGCAATTAAGCAGGCTAATGCTAGAAAAACATCAGTGTGTCCCCGATGTTTTTGTAATGAAACATCAATGCACTTCTGCCGTCGTTAAGCCGTGCATAAAGCATCAGTGCGTTATTAGTGTTTTGCACGAAAACATTATTTTTTTTTAAACTCTAAACGTCCATAACTTTGGCTAGGAAACTCGGATTTGCTTGTACGACCCTAATTCAGAAAGCTTGGGACGAGATAGGGGCAATGGCGCCCTCGGGTCATTCCTAAAGGGCCAACGAAATCAGAATTGCAAAAAAACGTCATTTAGTGCCTCAAAAATTGAGTTAAAGTTCTTTATCATCGGTAGACACACAACGACCCGTATGCGGACAGTGTCGTATGCGGGTGATGATTAGGAAGGATAGGAAACCTGAATCACATTAAAATAACCGAATCAACCTGAACTAGTGAAATTGTTAAAACTTAGTACCTAAAAAAATGTAGTTTAGTGTTCGCATGCGGCTAGTGAATTTAATTACTTGAAATCATGTTAGCGGAATTTTGCGTATTTCAGTATAGTTATTATAATTTTGCGTATTTCAGAATAATTAACGAAATTAGCATAATTTAGCATAGTTTAACATAATTTCAAGTAATTTAGCGTATTTTAGTAGAAATATTCTAATTATAAATCAAAGAAGTAATCTAACAAATAATTTAAACAAAAAATTCAAATTTCCAGGATAATTATAGTTCATGCACGTTTGACCCTTAATTAGTGTCTCTAACAAGTAATATTGCTCTTCATAGTGTCTCTAAAAAAAAAAAATTCAGGTACCAGCCATTTAATAGCCGATAGGTAAATAAATATGATATCGACCAGAAAATGGCCTGTATGAGTATTTTTATAAATACTCAGGGAATCTGGATATATTAATTAATTTCTATTAAACTTTGGATATTAATAAAAATGTCGATATATATATTAAGTGTATAATTATTTAACGACTTGATAATATAAAAGTTGAAATTTGAAAAGGGAGCTTCGTAAAACAAAAGAACTAGGTGTATACATTCTGCTTACATGCGCCAACAAAAGTTGAGAACACATGTTAGTTAAAGATAATGAACTAGATATCGAGATTTTAGGCTTTTTTGGTTGTGTGGGATGTATACATTCATAAAATTGATTAGATTCACCAATTACAATTTAACGTATAAAAAAAATTGTAACTCAATACATTTTGTTTTTATCTTTAAAAAACCAAGAAAATAATCAATTAAAGAAAAAAAAATGTGATAATAGTCACTAACTCAAGTTCCTTGAGAAAATTGTCCATATCACTAATAATAAGTTTGTGTCCAACAATCTAACATCCGGTTAAAAGAGGAAGATAAATAAAATTTCATGTTCTGAAGAATCACAATCTATATAGCATATATATAGCACGTTCTAAGCTAGAAATTCAAGTTAGCATTACAGGTTCTAATGTTTGTGAAATCAAAGTAAGAATTGTAACTGTTTACTAGTATCGGACATGTGCATTGCAACAGAGATATATTATAAGAGAACAAAAAATTCTCATACAAAATGATATGTTGCAGCTATTGATGTAGCTGCTGGCTTACTCCCATCTCTATCTACTTCCCCTTCTATCTGATGCTGCTACTGATAATGGCTAGCAATTCTATTGTGTAATAGCCTAGTAATATGATGTACTAATCTGGTCTTTTACTTTCATTTGTTTGTTTAGTAGTTTGATTTAGTTTAGTCTTTTGTCAGAGTGATGTAGCTCTGCTTAGACTACTCAGTACTATCTTAGTGCTGCATTTTGTAACTAAAACATTGTTAGTTTCGTAATGAAACTGGTAGGGTTCACTTCTCTTTTGTCAAAAAAAATTTAACAAATAACATGTCTTAAATAACATCTACATCTAAATAATATTCCTTAAATGACATATTAAATGACATATATTTTTTTTTTATCTTTTTGATATATTTTTCATTAAAAAAATTTTAAACGAAATGACATATTAAATGACAAACAACATTCTTTAAATGATATTTAAAAAATAGAAAGAAATCAGGACCAATCAGAAACATGATATAATTTGCATGTGGAGAGTACGTGTGGTGAGTACATATCTAAATAAATTTAGACTTCTACACGTAAAAAACATAAGAAAATGTATAGAATTAGAATATTTGATCGGAATACTGAGTCATTGGCGGATCAGAACATCTACGATAAAAATGGAGATAATAAAATTTTAGGTATTTACACTAATTAAAACGATTTAAGTACCTAATCCAAGGTAACAAATTTTAAACGAAAGACCTAACATAGCAGGCAAATATTCGCATTTAAGAATAAAGATTTATAATAAAGTTTTCTGATGTGCTTATTAATTGTCTATAAAAAAAATTAGATGGGACGATTTACCAAGATACCTACTCTTCGGCCCTTTATTAGGTTTAATATTTAACATCTTCTATGATAAACAGGCCCGCTAATTCAATTATTTGATTATAATTAAAAGCTTCAATTAAGATTGTAGAGAGTCTATAATATAATGACGTGGCAGATATAAACCTTGGAAAGGGTAAAACAGGAAAGAGAGTCACCGTCTTATAGATTCGTGCCAGGTATCGTATGGATAACTATCTGCCAGGTAAAAATACACGGTATATCTACCAGGTCAGTTTGTCTGGATCCGAATTTCATATGGATACGGATCAGCACCCTTTTGGGCCTTTCGACTATCAGATTTTGTTGAGATCCAATTCATATTAACATCCCAGATGTTAGATGTACATGCCTCCGGGCTTGTGATAAGAAAAATTCTTTTTGATTGTTAGTTATTAGTTGTTAGTTGTTACCGCGTCTAGCGGTCTTCCCCGACCAAGCTCCCCGCCCCCGCATTCGAGGACATTTCTGTCATTTCGCAGTTCCTCTAGTCTCTCCAGTCTCCTCTCTTCAAACCAACTCCACCTCTTTACCCCTTTCTCTCAACTTCCCCAACAAATCCGATCTGATCTCCTCGGTCGCCATGCGCCGGAAAGACCCCTCCTTGGCGTCGCCGCCTCTCTCCAACGGCGTCTCTGCCACTGTCTCCCACTCAACCGTAGTCGGCACCACCTCCGATCACTCCCTTGATCGCCAAGACTTCGTAACCCTCTCCACTGCCATCTCCAACGGCGACGATCTGGGCCCTTTTGTGCGCCGTGCCTTCACCTCAGGCCGTCCTGATTCTATCCTCCAGCACCTCCGCCTTTTCTCCCGCTCCAAGGAATCAGAAATCGAGGAACTCTGCAAGGCACACTACTCAGACTTCATCAGAGCCGTTGACGACCTCAGATCTCTCCTCTGTGATGTAGACGATCTAAAGACCTCTCTCTCTGACACGAATCGCCTCCTTCTGTCCGCGGGAGTGCCTCTTTTAACCTCTCTTGATTCGTTTCTATATGCGAAGTCACTCTCCAATAACTTAACACTAGCGTTAAATTCTGCGAGGAGGTGTGTTAAGTTGCTGACTATTTGCGCAAGAGCAAATTATTATTTGGGAAACAATAACTTGTACCTAGCATTGAGAGCAGTGGATGAGATTGACCAGGAGGTGGTGAAGGATGCTGAGGGCGTACCACTCCCAGCTCTGAGGCGCATGCTGGTACAATATATACCTGCCATAAGGGGCTATGCAGAGAAGAAGATTTCAAAGGAGTTCTCAGATTGGATGGTTCAGGTTCGGGCTGCGTCACGACACCTGGGTCAGGTTGATTTTTTTTTTTCTTAAACATTTTCTGGGTGTTTAGTGATTTATTGACTGTCTAGAATTGGTTAAAAGTTTTAACTCGACCCCCCATGATACATAGTTTTTCCAACTGCAATGATGAACAGTCCTAATAGTAGATATCAACCAGGGCCTCTGTAGTGTTTCCGTCAAATCTCCTACCATAACACAACACAAGTCCTCCTAATTAGAATTATCTTTTTACCGCTTTATGAAAACATCTCCCATTTATCCTAATATTAGAATATACAAATTGATACTTGCTATGTTGGTAATGCTATAACATTGTTTTGTCTTTTCTTCTTTAGTAATTATTTTCTGTGTTGTAGATGATTTTATAATTAATGGCGGCGGAGCCACTTTTTTCAAAATGAAAAATGGATAGTTCTTGCATGACCCAAATCTGAATGTGGTGTCTTGAATTTTACTGAAGTGTCTTGAGTTTTACTGAAGTCCCAAGGAAACCTACTTGTTCATTGATCTGTGACAGGTGGCGATTAGCCGTGCATCAGTACAGCGGCAGAGAGATGAGGAGTTGAATTCATCTCGCAGTGGGGCTGAGTCTTTGTACTCACTTGATGCGGACTCTGACCCAGATGACATTGCAGCAGCAGCTGCCTGTGCTCCTGATGCCGCCTCAACTGCTGGGTTTGACCTCACCCCACTCTACCGGGCCCACCACATACATACCACACTTGGTCTAGAAGATCGGTTCAAAAAGTATTATTTCGAGAACCGCAAGCTCCAGCTTACCTCAGACTATCAGGTTTGTTAAAAGAAAATTTAAATTTGACTGTCGTGTAGCAGCAGTTTGAGTCATTGAACTGTGTTGATTTAAAATTGTGCAATTAAGCCTCTTAAAACTTGGACTCATTGATGCAATTTGGCCCTTGATCTAACCCTACCTGTCTGTAGGGGTGTTCATCGGTTCGGTTCGGTTGAAACCGAACCGAACTAGACAAACCAAAGTTATAGTTCGGTTTCAAAAATAAAACCGAACCGAACCGATTTAGCATTGCAACCGAACCGAACCGAACCAAAGTTTTATTTCGGTTTGTTCGGTTCAAACCGAAATATATTAATTTTTTTATTTAAAGCAATTGATTTATAATAAACCGAACTATATTAAGAAATAAACCGAGGTATTAAGAAATAAATCAGGATATTAAGAAATAAACCGGGATATTAAGAAATAAACCGAAGTATTTAAAGCAATTGATTAATAAATAAATCAGGATATTAAGAAATAAACCGGGATATTAAGAAATAAACCGAAGTATTTAAAGCAATTGATTAATAAATAAACCGGGGTATTAAGAAATAAACCGGGGCGGTCCGGACCAAATTCATAATATATAAAATTTCGGTCGGTTCGGTTATTTCGGTTTTCAAAATTTTCAAACCGAACCGAACCAAAATTATAATTCGGTTTTAAAAAGCAAACCGAACCGAACCATTAAACCGAAAAAACCGAACCATTTAGTCCAAACTAATTCGGTTCGGTTCAAAACCAATTAAACCGGACCCAATGAACACCCCTACCTGTCTGGGCTTTCATTTCAGCAAATAAGCATCAACTTAACAAAAGTGCAATCATAATTAATCAATCACCGGTCTTGATTTACTACAATTTATCTTAAGACAACCTCAATTTTGCAATTATGCACCCAACAAACTGAGGTATGAAATGGTAGATCTGTAATGAATGAAAATATTACTGCATTCTAAGCTGTTGCATCCCTAAAGTTTTTCTGAACATACTTGGTCTCATTCTGAAATCTAGGTGTCATCCATGACCCCTTTTCTGGAGTCGCACCAGACATTCTTTGCACAGATAGCAGGGTTCTTCATTATAGAAGACAGGATCCTGCGTACTGGTGGGGGATTGGTATCGCGTGCTGATGTGGACTCTCTGTGGGATGCGGCAGTGGCTAAGATGGTTGCGGTTCTCGAGGACCAATTCTCCCGCATGCAGACTGCCAGCCATCTCCTCCTCATTAAGGACTATGTTGGTCTCCTTGGTATGTACCATAACTGTACTGTTTTGCCACAGCTTTCACTACATGCCAAAAACTATCTTGAGTTTGGCAACCATACCAAGTCAAGGGTTGGTTTGGTGCTGTATGAAGAGTAGTATTTACTATTTACTATCCTGGTTTGTTCTACTACTATTGCTGTATGGTCCTGTATCAGTGCACACCTAGGTTTCGGTTGTTTTCCGATATACTGATGTACCAATGGACCATACCCAGTTACCCATTACTAACATAAGTCATTTATACCGCACCCAATCAGGCCCACTTCTAGTATAATTGCTATCAGGTAGCGTAGAAATAGTTCCTAGAGTTTGTAGAATGTATATATGATATTTGGAATATACAATTACTGTTTTTGCTATGGTAGGTATCACCTTGAGACGCTATGGCTATGCGGTAGGCCCGCTAATGGATGTGCTGGCAAAACACAGGGACAAGTACCACGACCTCCTATTGGCTGATTGCAAGCGCCAGGTGTCAGAAGCCCTCGCTGCTGACAAGTGTGAGCAAATGATCATGAAGAAGGAATATGAATACTCCATGAATGTACTTGCTTTCCAAATCCAAACCTCTGATATAATACCAGCATTTCCGTATGTAGCCCCATTCTCCTCCACGGTACCAGATCTGTGCCGAATTGTGCGCTCCTTCATTGAAGACTCTGTTAGCTTCTTATCTCATGGAGGCACGATTGAAATCTTTCCAACAGTGAAAAAGTATCTTGAACGGTTACTTGTGTTTGGTCAACACGGGTGGCCTCAACTGGTCCCAGGCAATGCATGTGGCATCTAATATGGCTGTTATGGAGCGTGCTTGTGAATTCTTCTACCTCCATGCAGCCCAGCTGTCAGGTGTGAGACGGCCTGGTCACACATCCGGCCGTAGGGACTTCCCCCTCAAAAGATCCCGAGATGCCTCTGAGGTCGTATTATTAAAACTACTATGCAATAAAATTGATGACTTTGTAGACAACAATGCGGATGCAATCAACTGGATGGCCGATGATGTTGTAAATGGCACTGCAAATGGAATTGAATTGGGAAATGAGTACGCGAATGAGGTTTATATCTACCTTGACACGCTGTTAGAAACAGCTAAGCATATCCTTCCCGCACCCGTTTTACGTAGGGTTTTCTACGGGGTTCTCTGCCACGTGTCAGATCAGGTTATTGGGTTGTTCTCAAGTGACTCTGTTAAGAGATTCAATATAAATGCAGTTATGGGGATTGATGCCGATTTGAGGCATTTTGAGGAGTTCGCAGATGGATTGGCGGCACTCTTCAGTGATAACCCAGATGAGTTGTCAGCTGGTGAGGAGCCAAGAAGCGCACTTATTGAGGCAAGGCAGATGGTGAACTTGCTCATGAGTAGTAACCCTGAGAATTTTTTGAACCCAGTCATACGAGAGAGGAGCTATAACAAGTTGGATTATAAGAAGGTGGTCTCTATTTCTGAGAAGTTTAGGGATTCCTCAGACCGGTTGTTCGGTACATTCAGTACAAGGCGTGGGGAGAAGGCAAACCCAAGTAAGAGAAAGGGGTTGGAGTCGTTGATAAAGAGGCTCAAAGATATAAGCTAGAGAGAGATGAATGTTGGTCTCTCTTGTTTACTAGTTTGCTAGATATAATTTCTCATTTATTTGGGATGTGTTGTATAAGTTTTGTTGTTTGTTATCCTTTCTCAGCGTGTGATTTTTTTTGATGTTATATATTAGACCTCTCAGTGCTGTGTAATTTTGCATTTGCTGGTATTATTCTTTAATATGTTTCATGTATGATAATTTGCACTGCATTGTTATTTTCCTTTTGTTGATTCTTTTGCTTATATTTGAAGATGCGTTTTTCTACCAATTTATTCCGAGGACAACGTTTTTATCTAGCTTGCACGTGCCAATGTTTATGCATCAGTTTGCCAAGCGTGGATCCGCTTTTCTATTGGTTGCTAACGAAGTTAAAATATAGTTGGACTAGAAGTTCCTTTGAAATATTTTAATGCATTCCCTGTCAGGTTCATCTGTACACTTGTATTACCAATGAAGTTTTAGTAGAATAGGCATTCAGTATTAAACAACTCTCGGTTTCTCTATAGTAGTTCATTATTTGGATCGATCAAGTTATATTTTGCAGCCCATCTAAACTCATCGGATCTATACGCGCCCAATTTTAGGGTGACGCCCAATTACATGGTGATTTTGATAATTTAATTGGGGAGGTCACTAAATTTTGTCATTTGTCACGAATTGGTCACTCAAGGTTGATTTGTCTCTTTTTAATCACTCAACTTTGTCATTTGTTCCAATCAAGTCACTCTATATTTTTCCGTTCAAAATCTTAACGGAATATACTCATTACGTTCAAAATACTAACAAAATGATCATATTCCGTTAGCATTTTGGACGGAAAAGTATAGAATGGCTTGATTGGAACAAATGACAAAGTTGAGTGACTAAAAATAGACAAATCAAACTTGAATAACCAATTCGTAACAAATAACAAAGTTTAGTGAACTCCAGATAAATTTATCCATTTAATTGCTTTGTTTATATTATCTTTTATAACTTTTTAGTTGTAATCAATGGTAATGCCTACGTAGATGTAAAAAGGGATGGAATCGCGCCCACCCCCCCCCCCCCCCCCCCCCCCGACCCCCGGTGGGCATGAAATTTCTAGTATCAACTGAACTGAGCAATAGTAAAATACAACGTGTTACTTTCTATTGGAATAAAATGAGTTCAACTGATGAGAACAGTCACGTTGATTTCTTTATAGATAAACTTCCCAAAATTCGCTAAAAGAATGGTAATAAAATTAAACATAAAAAAAAAATCCATACATGAACCTTGGTGTTACATGAAAAGAAGCTTGTTTACTTTTATATGCATTAATTCAACCTCACTAGTCAAGACGAACCTAATGCAAAGGAATTTATCCTGTTTACTTGTATATGCATTAATTCATGGTTATACAATTGCATCCCTATCACGGAGAGGAAATATCAAAGAATAAAAAATGCAGTAAGGTGCATGAGAGATGAAACTTCGCCTTTTTAGTTTTTATTTATTTTGAAAGGTTTTACTAACTCAGATGGAAGAGTAAAAAGTATAATATGATTCTCTTATACATGAGTAGAGCCAGACTTTTAAGTTATGAGAGTCAATCATATTAAATTTTCATGCTGTAAATATGGATTAATTTTACATATCAATAGCATTTTACTCTAAACTATATCGAAAATAAATATAGAAAATAAAGTACATACAAAATTTTTGAAAATAAATGAAGTCAATTCATCTCATGCCATGCCTTTTGTCTCCGCCACTGGCCTTATATATGTTCTTAAATGGGCAGGAGTGATCCGAACCCATTAAAAAAGAAAAGTATTAATTTATATGTGTATCTATTACCTACCTAAAAACTATAATAGTGATGTTTCGATTTCCCGGTAGGAGTGAAAACGGAGCGAATACGGAGCAGATAGTGCTAAATTCATATTCATATTTCTTTTTAATTTTTCAGATAGGGATACGGATCAAATATCAGCCGGATGCAGATATAGATATAGATACAGATTAGATTGGATATTTATTAAAATAATATTAAAAATAATAAAGTTCATAATATTTATCTAATTTTAATAGTGAATAACAATATTTTTTCATAATATGTATTAAAATATATGATATATATCTACTATTTGAATACAGATAATTAAAATATAAAACTATATCAGTATTCATATCCACATTTAATTTTTCGAATACGAATCGAATACGTACGGATCGGATATTATCTGTACCGTTTTCACCCCTATTTCCCAGTCATCCTAACTGAATCAGCGTTCAATTCTTGCTGTGTTGAAAACTCAAGTTTTGGAGGAGAAATTGAGTTATTTGAACTATCGTGTCATTTTTAATGAAGTATTAACTGTTAGAACAAATTCCAGTAAAATTACTGCAAACCCATTATTGAAAAGGAAACTAACTAAGTAAAATAACTAAAAGTGATAACAAATTCGATATTTATCCTGAACATAGTTCTACATTCATTCATCTGAGATCTAATATATGGCCACAGAGCTCAATGGCCTACCATTCCCCAAAGGCCAAGCAATGTACAAGCAATCCATGCACAAAATGAAAACACTTAAAAGATAAAGACGCTAATTAATTAGAGTTCATTAGTTCTTAAATTAAGATATTTTAATAATTTAGTTAGAATTAATATGAGACTAATTATATGAGGGCAAATAAGAAACACTTGTAAGAGTGAAGAGGTAAATAAGATAAATTAAACTATTCAAGGGCTCAATGTTCAAATAGTCGATCCGAAGTGCTCAATGTTTTCCATAATAAATTGTGCTGGGAGACCAAATTTTATATTTTTGAATTTTTTTTACTAATTTCTATGAATTAAAAAAAAAAAACACTGATTTTCAAAAATTAATGAAAAATTCTACAAAAATAGTAAAATTTGGTCTCCAAGCACATTTTAATATGAGGATCATGTTGGAAGGTTCGAATCGACTATTTTGAAAATCAGAAAATACTGATTTTCAAAAATTCTAAAAAAATAGTAAAAATTTCCAAAAAAAATGTAAAATTTGGTCTCCAAACACATTTTAATATGAAGATCATGTTAGAAGTTCGAATCGACTATTGAACTTTGAAAATGAAGATAT
>JAJGRW010000119.1:236066-365943 GCA_025461045.1 Carex parvula | reverse complement strand
CTGGGAATTTTTTTAAACCTAGTTCATGCGTTCATTCGAATTCTAAACCACAAGTAATTTTAGCATATGACAACCTACAAAACAACAACGCCAACGCAATACCTTTCGATTTCCATTCAAAAAAAAATGTTCCGAATAGGGGATGTATCCGTTGTAAAATGATCTCCAATTAAGTACCGTTCAATCAACGGAAATAACAATACCACCCAAAAAAAGGAAAAAACTATAAACCGTTTTTGAGGGCATTTCTGTAACTAAAAATAAGTAATTTTGAAAGGCGGGGCTTGAAAAAGAATCCCAAACAACAAATGCATGTAACCTCCTAACACCGCGTACAAACCTGAACTAACTTTCATTTATCATAAATCAAGGAGCTATTAACACAAATTATACACAGCTCTTGCTTTACCTCTCCATTTGATAACCAAAATAAGCAAAAAGGGAATGCAACTTAAAGCCATGGCCTCTATGTTTTGTTTTGTAGCCTTTCTTTCTCTTTCCATCTCTGTTTGTGCTGCACAAGCTCCATGGAATGCCTCTCAGTCTCTAACAACAGCATGCAACCAAACACCTTCACCTGATTTGTGTGTTAAGCACCTGTTAAAATTTAATGAGAGCCTCACAGCTGACATACATTTGCTAACCGGGCTTATGGTCAGGTACTACGAGTCAAATTAATGGATCAATTATTTTTTCTTTTCTTTTTTGGTGTTTGATGTGGTTGATTAAATTGAAATAGCATAGTTCTTATTTTTTCTAAAGAATCTTTTAATTAATGGTCATAACCCTTCAACAAATTAAACTTGAAGGGCTGCGGCTCAGTATGCGACAGAGACGGCAGAAAAAGTATTTGGTGAGCAGTATGGCGCGTTGTCTGCTGATCCCGTGCATGAGACATGCATACATGACTGCTCAGAAAGCGTGGAGGATGCAATCGCACAGCTGGACGACACGACAAAAGCTGTTGACATGAGGGCCTTTAAGGATGTTGAAGACTGGGTGGCGGCGGCAGTAGCAGACGCATCCACATGCAATGAGAGTTGCAAGGGAGCCAACGGTGAGCCGCAGATCAAGCAGCTCAGCGACATGACTGCTGAATTCGCCGAGCTTTGCAAGGTCATATTGGCTCTATCCAAGCTCGATGCACAAGGCCAACACTGATCGATCGATATTAATTCTGATATCATTTGATAGTGAACTTGTTATCCTTTCCTTGTTATATATCTTGTTATTCTTGCTTTGTTAACTATTTGTAATTAACTTGGCACTTGACGATCTTTTGTTTGAGGACTTAGGTTCTTTGGTGTGTGCTGCTCTCGGATTTTGTGTTCCCTTTATCTCCAGCTATAAGATTGCCAGATTTGATTTATTAGAAATATTTGGTATTATGTATATCGAAATTTTGGATACTAAGTAGGTGCTGCATTTGGTTTAGTAGCTTAATTGTGTGTAATGTTTGAGAAAATGGTGAATGCTGAATTGTATATAGATAGTATTTTTTTTTTTTGAATACTTGACTGATGCAGTCAAGGTTTACAACGTTTTACAGATTATAAGCAACAACCACTCCAGTGTTGGAGTATATTATCCTAGGGCTAGCAGTACTGACTCCACAAACTCCACTCGTGAACTATCCCTTGCGCCAGTATATTGGGCGGCAACTGCGTACCCCGAAAGATCCTTGCATTTCTCTGCTTCCAGATGTGCCAGCAGGTGCAAATGAACCCGGTAGTCCATTTGATCTTCGTCATGCCCCCATTCCGCTGACCCAGTAGCATCGAAGCCTCCCATATCTTGTGCAAGTTATCACCAAATGAAATGACCGGAAATTTGAGAAGGCGGTGCATGTGCTGCCATACACGCATAGCGTATGTACATTTGAAGAAGAGATGCAACACCGTCTCGAGTGCACATTCATTGCATGTGCAGCAGCGAGGGTCACATTGGAAACCACGTGTTTGCATAACATCGTGCGTTAGGAGCTTACCTTTAAGTAGTAAATAGGCAAAAATCTTCACATTCGGTGGCGCCTTCATCTTCCAGTTGAGGGGAAACTTCCAAGCTATCTTACCTCCTCCAATCATGGTTTTATATACAGAACTTGCCGAGTACTCCCGGTTCCGATTCCACCGCCAGTGTAACTGATCCGGAACTCCCTGTTGTAAGTTGATGTCCGCGCTTACCCCCGGGGCTATCAAAGTCAATATAGGCATAGCCTCTTGTAAGGACATGCTTGGTCGGACCCTGCTGACATCTCCCCCCTGCGGCCCTAAAATAGGTGTCTCACACCAGTTATCATACCAAAATGAGATCGATCTCCCGTCTCCTATTTCCCATTCCGTACTCCATAGGAAAAGGGACTTGATTTTTCTCAGTTGTGACCAGAAAAAAGACCCCGATGCGAGCCATAGTTTAGGGCCTTGCTGGCGGTTTCCTTTTCCTTTTAGGGCAATGGCCATAGATGCCCAAAGGCTGTCCGGGCTCTCGTAAAGACGCCACCACCATCTTAGCAAGAGGGAGGTGTTTCGAAGGTGAAGGTCAGGTACCCCCAGCCCCCCCCATTCCTTAGGCAAACAGGTTGCATTCCAGTTTAATAACGGTATTCCACCTTGGCCACTTGACCGACTTCCCCAAAGAAATCTTCGCCTAACCTTGTCAATTCTTTTAACCGCCCACTTAGGTAAGAAGAAGCTTGCCATGAAATATATTGGAATGGACGACAGAACAGAGTTGACCAGGGTAAGCCTGCCAGCCCTAGACAATAGTTTCCCCTGCCACCCCTGAAGTCTCTTCTCAATGCCCTCGACTAAAGGAATAAATTGGTCCCGGGTCGGTCTCTTAATGGTTAATGGCATGCCCAGATATTTAACTGGGAAATCCGTGACCTGACAGCCTAGGATCACACTGACTGCCTGCGCGTCTTGTATGTTGATCGGGACAAAAGAGCTCTTAGCATAGTTGACTTGCAACCCGGATAACTTGGTGAACAAGCGAAGCATGATCTTAACTGTTATGAGCACCTGTGTGTTGGCCTTTGCTATGAGGGCCGTATCATCCGCGTATTGCAATGCGTAGATAGAACGGTCAGCTCTTCGCGTGATCGAGGTATCAAGCAAACTGTTAGCCACTTGCATCATTCTTTGAAAGACGTCCACCGCAATGTTGAAAAGCATTGGCGATAGTGGATCGCCTTGCCGCAATCCCTTCTTGTGAACAAAGTAATCCGAAGGCTCCCCATTAATTAGCACCCGTGTGGAAGACGTGGTGAGGAGGGCATGAATCCACTGCACCCATCTTGCCGGGAACCCCCTTGCGCGTAGCACCGATAATAAGAAACTCCAATCTACCGAGTCAAAGGCCTTTGCGAAGTCAATCTTGAAGAATACCGCCGAGGCTTTTGAATGATAGATATGATGTAATAGTTCCCTGGTCGCTATGAAGTTCTCGGAAATCTGTCTGCCTTTGACAAAAGCCGTTTGACTTGTAGAGATGAGGTTAGGTAGATCCTTACGCAGCCTATTGGCCAACACTTTTGATATAAGCTTTGGGATTAGGTTAACGATGCTGATTGGCCGAAAGTCATTAACCGTAGAAGGCAACTCCTTTTTCGGCACCATAACTATGTTTGCCATATTAATAGCCCCCAAATCTAACCGGCCATGGTAAAAGTCCTTCAGAATTAGTGTGACATCCCCTTTGAGTTCTTCCCAGTAGTTCTGAAGGAACTCATTTGGCAAACCATCAGGGCCCGAGGCCTTCCCCTTAGCCAACCCCATCACCGCCACCTTTACTTCTTCTGCACTAAACGGTTCCTGCAGGTGATTGAGATTTTGTATTTCCGGGTACAAGCTGTTGGGATTAAAAGGCAGCACCTCCTGTGAAGCACCCAGTACACTCTTCATGTGTGCATAAAAGGCAGCAGCTATATCTCTTTCCTCCGAGAGTTGTACTCCATTGTGCCTGATGTTGCATATCCGGTTGCCATTGTAATGAGCAGATGCCAAGGAATGAAAGTATTCCGTATTCCTGTCGCCGAACTTCAACCATCTCACTCTGGCCCGTTGATGCCATTTGATTTCAGCATTCCTGGATAATTCATACAACTTCTCACGCGCCACCTGTCGTTTTTTGAAGTCCTCCTGTATTAAAGGTCCACTCTCCTCTAGCTTATCGAGACTGTCAATGACACGGGTGTAGTGTTCCACTTGCGGCTCCATTTGCTGAAATTTGTCCGAGTGCCATTTTGCCATTCGCTGCTGAAATCGGCCAGTTCGACTCATGAAATCCCGCAATCCCGGTGTAGCATCCGTCCAAATTTCCTTCACCAAGGCTCGGGTGGTTGGGTATAGGAACCAGAAATTCTCGAGGCGCTGTGGTTTCGGTTTGGATGGCAACTGCCGAAACTTGATTAGTAGTGGGACATGGTCAGACACCACCATGCCGAGTGCCTTGAGTTCAATCGCCAAGTATTGACTAGTCCATTCATTGGTTATGAAAATTCGATCAATCCTGGAAAAAGTGGGTTCCGGGCGCTTGCTTGACCATGTGTAACGGCGGTTCTTGAGGTCAACATCAATCCAGGCTTGGTTCCTAATTAAGTCATTGAAACAATTCATCAAGGTTATTCCCCGCATGTCCCCTGGCCGGTCAACCATCCAACGGACCACATTAAAATCCCCAGCAACTATCCATTGATGATTGACTAGCCTAGACACTTTATCCAATTCCCCCAAAAATTCAATCTTTTTGTCATCTACACTTGGCCCGTAGACATTGGTAATTACCATAGTTGCACCCGAAGTCTTGTGCTTTAGCACTACCGAAATAGTATTGGCAGTGCTCCAAGAGTTCTGCATCTCATAGCATTTACGCCAAGTAGTTACACAACCTCCTTTGGTGTCCTTGGCCGAAATATACACACTCTCATGATTGAAATAATTTGGAAACAAGGCCATATAATAGTTTAACTCATATGAATTCCACTTCGTTTCCTGAATGCAAACAACATCACAACGACAGCTCCTAATGACATTCCTAACAACTAGACATTTATCCAAACTACCCAAACCTCTAACATTCCAGGATAAAAGATTAAATTGTTTTGCCTTCATGAAAAAATAAAACTACAACTTGTGACCAACAACTTGCGGGGTCAATGCCGGGCTCTCAATCCATGTCGGATCCGAGCTCGTCGGATGAGTCAGGCTCAAAACGTGTCGGGTCCATTTCCTCCTCATGTACTGGGTCCATTTCCTCCTCATGTACTGGGTCCGGTTGGGTTGTAGCCCTCTCTAAATTGTCCTCTTGCACCACTTTGACTACCTCCGCCGGGTCCAGCCCACATCCATGCGCAATATCAGCACAATGGCCATAACTGACCCTCACCTCATAAAGACCGTCCATGTTATGAATCAGTTCAGCCTCAGGGCCTTGGACCCCTGTAGTAGGCTTTGGTGTGGACCGGCCCTTCTTCAGTGTAGCCGGCCTGGGAGCAATTCGAATTGGTGCCAGGGCTCTTTTACTGGGCTCTCCAGGCCCAGAAATGGACTTCCTCTTTTGTTTTGGCGTATTGCGAGCAGGCCCCCTCTCCTGGGTCCCCCGTGACGAGGCGATCGCATCAGCCATGAACTTCCTCTGTGCAGTTTGCATGGTGCAACCCGTCAAAGAAGAAGACCGACCCGCCCCATTCTTTTGTGACACCGATGGTGTCCGGCCTTTCCCACGGCCTAGGAAACCCTTGAATCTGTTGTGTCGTGATGTGTTGACTGGAATCACGTGCTTGGTCACATTCCTTTGGGGTGGCTGTTGTGTTTCAGCCGGGTGCTGAGAGGGTTGTTCCGCTGTGTGTCGATGCATGTGTTGAATCGGAGGTACCCGAGGGTGACCCGCCTGAGGAGGATCACTTGGTTGACCCGTTTGCAACGGAACCTGAGTGCTAGCTGTGAGGCCGAGGCGAACAGTACCTTGTACTGAGGCAAAATCAGAGCAGTCTGCATCTTCCGGAAGAGTACTCTCTTTTGTCTCATAGCGCGCGCGTGTATTGCACTCCCTCCGAAGAATATTTGGTGCAGACTCCATTTGATTTGCTCGCTGGGATTGAACTCGCCCCAGGTCTGTCACCATTTGTGTATTCGGGTCCGATATTGTAGAATCCTGACCCGCCCCACCTTGTAGACCCGCAGCCGCAGGGATCTGAAATGGCACATGGACATTCATGGCGGTGTGTAGTTCTCGGAGCGCTTCCATGGGAATTTGGTTAGGGGCCCGACTGCCGGAAAGCAAAGTAAGTATCTCCGGCGGTATTGCATCTAACGGAAGCCCCTGACATAACTCGAATAATACTCTTCTCGAGCAGGCCACTGGTTCCTCGTCGTCACTGGATGTCAGGCAAACCCCGCTCGCATCATGTCGCTCGGTCAAAGGTTTTGGCTGAGGCGGCTTAGTATACTTGATGGGATGTGCCGGAAAGTCTTCCCGGGCATATAAGGCGCCTTGGGACCAGGTAACCGGTGTCACCTTAACCAGGTATTGAAGACCCCCGACCACAAAGGCAATAGAAGCAGGTAGCCTATTGAGGTCATCCATTGCAACGGCAACCCTCCATGCTTTGCAGTCAGATTTCCGAGCGGACGGCACAGATCCCAGGTAAAGGCCGAAACCGGAAACCGCTCGTGCCACCGTCCTCTCCCGCCACAGGGGTAGTGGCAATCCTACCAGGTCCAGCAGAATCTTGAACCTTGGCATGGTGACCTCCGCGTCATCCAGGAGGGACCACTGCTGGAATGTATATCCCCGATCCCAGACCGACTGCGGGATAGCTCGGACAAAAGTATCTATGGTCAGCCCCTTCGGAAGATGGAGGAGGAGGCTAGCTTCTGTGAGCTCAGCAACCCTTAATTCCTCCTCTCGTAGTAAACCCGTTTGGACCGCCATTTCAACCACCTGAACCACACTGAGCTGCCTGGGTAGGTCGTAGCTTGTCAGGACGACCGCTTGACTGAGCCTTTCAACTTCCTTGTAGAAAGCCTCGTCCCTCTCGATGAAACAAATGTGTTTAGCCACGCCTACTGCGGGAAGAGAGGTAACGGGCCGAGAACTCTCACTCATTAGTTCCTGAAAATCCGGTTCAGCCCTTACTGGCGGGGCACGAGGGGTGTTGGTAGGAGAAGGATAGAATGGTCGCGCCCCGGGGTTGAGCCTGATCGTAGGGCACCTATTGAATGTATGCCCATCCATCCAACATCTTCCACATTTACGTTGTCCAGAGCAACGTGCGGCCGTGTGGCCCAGCTGACAACATTTGAAGCAACGGTCTCGCCATTCAGAGTAAGCAGGCAGAGGTGGGAACCTAAGGCGAGTGTTCGGGCTCTGGGGAGGAGAGAAATAGGTTGGGGCCAGCGGTGATGTGGGAGGGGTGGCAGAGCGGGAGGAAGGGGGAGTGGTGGACTTAGCCGAAGCGTTGGAGCTTGGTGGGCTGCGGGGAAGGGAGGGGGAGTGGGAGGAGGCCACGACCTGAGCGTAGGTACCTTTGGAGGAGAAAGGCACGTAGGGCCGGACCTTATCGTGAGCGTCAGCGGGAGTGCTGTGGCTGGACGAAGTCCTCCTGCGACTTACCACTACCTGCCACTGGCCTTCGGATTCGGCTGCAACTATCGGAGCTGTCTGAGCTGTCGGAGCTGTCGGGGTTGGGATGGCCGCCGGGGTTGGGATGGCCGCCATGATCGCCTTCAGTCGGTTTCCTTCCGTTCCTTTTCCGCAAATTCAATTCTCCATTAATTACTTCACCACAAGATAATTAAAAGAGAAATCCGTATATAGACAGTAAAAAAAAAAAAAAAAAAAAAAAAAAAAAAAAAAAAAAAAAAAAAAAAAATAGATAGTAAAAAAACCAAAATTTTGCGATTCCTTTTGCTCTGTTATTTGTTGCCACTGACGATTAAATAGTAGCATTATTGAATGAATCTTTCACTTATTTCACATTCAAAAGTTATTATACTAACCGTTGCAACATTTCAATAATCTTTTAGGAAAAAAATTGTTCAATAATATTTTTTTTTTAGATAATAAGAAGAATCCAATCTTATCACTTTAAATATGAACGAGAGAACTCCTATCCGAAATTGAATTAACTCAATTTGAGACTCATGGGCTCATCTATTCCCAAGCCCAAGACTCATAACACCTTTATTGCAGTTGGGATGGCAGAAAAGCTTATCGACCCGTCGGCCCGTCTATGCCTTCCTGGCTCGGCCCTTTACCCGGTCGGCACGATATTGGCCCTTTACCCGGTTGGCCCACAACTTTTAATAATTCTTCAAATAAATTCCTGACGAATTTGATATTTTGGAGCCAGAGACTTGTGCAACCCGCACTTTTCTCTGGTTTCTCAAGGTCACATGTCTTGTGAATTTTTTCCACACTGCGTCCCGCACAAAGGGAGTTTGCGGCCTGCTGTTTATGCTGTTTGTGTTCATTTTTCTATGGTTCCTGCAATTAAATTCCAATTAGTGCAGTAACTTGAATATTGATACATTTTAACGTAAATTATACTAGAATACAAGAAACTAGATCTGATTTTGGAAGTGAAACTCTAACAGAAAATATATATGATTGATGCTTATCAGTGTCACTACAGCTAAATTAACTCCGATATCATAGTAGTCGGACTCCATAGAATCTATTTGATCCAACACAAATAAATTTATGCACATAAAACAACTAGTTTTTAATCTAGTGATAAGATAATATTTTTCGCATGAAAAATCATAAATTTAAAATACGTATAAAAAGTTTCTTGTGAATATGCATGTACAAATAAGGTCGGGCCCTCATTCTTTCTAAAAAAATGTTGCGAACATCGTCCACTGAAGTAGAGATTATCTGTCGATTATAGTGATTCGAGGATCATAAAGATGGACGAAACTAATTACAAACGTAAAAGGCACTCGCCAGACACTAAAATGTATTTTTAGCGTAACTTTAAGCGTGATATTTGATGTATATGGAATTAACACAAATATTATATTTATTTCCGTGTCACAAAACAAAGTTGGACCTTATATATATTTTATTTGTGATTCTATGATATATAATGTGACCCAAAATGACAATCGATACTCACAGCGCATTTGAACATGTCTTAATCTTGAGTTATATTTGAAGTATTACTTTCAGTTTTGATGATTTAATTATTTGAAATGATTATAAAATTAATAAAAAATTATCTATGATGCACATAACATATTATATATACAATATTAGAGGTTATGCTGCATAAATATATATTTATACATTTCAAATTGGTCTAATAAATAGTATATGTTGCATTCCAGCATATTGTTTACGTTGTATTTGGCTTACCATTTAGAGAGAACACAAAAAAAGATTCACAAACATGAATGCGATCCCATTTAGAACATATTTGTCTGTTTCGGATATTATATGATCTAAAATTTGGCCCCCATTAATTAAGATAACAATCCTTGTACCGGCGGTTTGATACTTTGTAAGAACAATCTATGGTTTCTTTAATCAAATCTGCGGGTCTACCCCACTTTTATAAAAAAAATTATAAAATAATAAAATAATAAAAACGCACATTACATGCAACAATTGCATGTCAACAGATTTACGTTAGTAGTATTTTGTGTATCTTTTCAAGTTAGTGCAAAAGAACTCTCAAGCGTTTAAATGATTATAGTGAGATGATATATGTTTGTTTGCATAATTATATGGCTCTAAATGAATCCCCATTGATTAAAATCAAAATGTACAAAACATGCTGCGAATATATTCCAAAAAAATTTGCGCATGACATTTGATGATTTCTTTTATTCGTGCAAAAAAGTCAATAGGTATGTAAATGATTATATTCGAGGATGTCTAATTTTGATGATTTGATAAAAAAAAGAAATTGTTGCCTTGATTAAAACAATAATAGAACATGCAACAAGTGTTAAGTGGAAAGGAAGGAGAGGGGCAACAAAAATAATTTACCTTCCCTACGTCTCGATTTGAATATTAAAAAATTAAAATAATTTGTACATAGAAATCACTTTCTCTTCCCTCCTCAAAACTTTTAAGTGTTATGTAACAAGTAAACATGACCATAGTCTGGTCACTCCTCTCCGAATTTGCATCCTTTTAGATATCAAATTTTGAGTTAATATGTGAAAAATCCAGACCGTTCATATATTTATGCACGAATCTCAAAGCACAACAATGCTGGTTCTCTCATTCCAAATAGGCTCCGAAGAAAATTGGATCCAACTTTAGACCGTTCAAGTCCTTTATGCACCAATCTCAAAGCACAACAATACTGGTTCCCTCATTCCGAGTAGGCACCAAAAAAAAATTCATCCAACTTTAGGTAAACTAAAAATTTGAAATATCTCATAAGATATGGACTCCTCCCCTCTCCTTACGGGATCCGTATTCTCCCGGGTACCGTAGACGATTTCTCTCACTTTATGGTTTGAGATTAAATCTCAACAGCTTTGTGATTCAAGATTAAATCTCAGCAGCTTTGAGATTCAGGCTAGCGCAGAGACAGTATTATTGGGCTTTGAGATTCGTGCCAAGTTAAAAAGAACGGTCCAGATTCACTAATTATAAAAGATTGCCTTTTCAGGTAATGGAGAGGAGTCTGGCTAGTATGACATCAGTGTCATATGACACCACCTACAAAATTGATTGGATAGACTTCAAACGACTAATCTAAACCATTCAAACCGATTTACTTTATTAGTGATGCGTTTACATACAAATTTTATATATTTTCTAATTATTTTAGTATCAAATCAAGCGGTCAAAAATATTGAAAAATAAATGCATTAAAATTAACTTAAAACTTACACATTTGATCGCTTGACTTGATACTAAATAAATTTGAAAAATTATAAATTTTGCATGTAACACACAACTACTAGAATAAATCGGTTTGAACGGATTGGATTCACCGTTTGAAGTCAATTCGGTAGATTTTGAAATTGGTGTTATATAAGCTGAAATGACACTTGATGTTATACTAGCCGGACTCAACGGAGAGTGATGTGAATTCCACCTTGCGTATCCTTTTCTGGAGCATTCTTAGCCTCAATGGAAGAGTATTATAATACGAATTGCTCTTTTTTAGATCAATGCATCATCACAGAAGCCTGTGTTAGTTCAACAACTCACAAGATAAGGCATACCAATAAAATATCCATTTTTTTAGTATGTACCAATAGGCAATAAGGAAAACATTGATATCACACAATCGGAAAATTCTAGGCTCCACACTGGCATTTTTCTATTATGCACTACGCCACTTCCAAATATCAAGCCCCCAAAAAATGCAGATCTGAACTATCCTAAACAAAATTCAAATTTACAAAAAATAAAACAAAAATTGAAAACTAAGCAAAATTATCATCAAACTTGCTCGGATAAGCTCAATTCCTTTTTCATTTGCATCACTGTGCAACTAAAAATGCAGATAGAATAAAACATCAACAACAGGTCCAGAACAGCTTTTATCACTTCCAAACCAAACAGATTTTGAAGACAAGTAATAGCATGGCTGCCATCATGGGGACCTCCAAGTTTCCCCTGCATAGACAGCTCCACTTCCAAGCTCTTCCTCTATTCTAAGCAACTGATGGAAAACATAAAAAATTTCATCAGTGGCCCTGAAAACATTAGCTGCCATTTTTGGCAAGTCCAAACTGTCTTGTTTCCATACCAGCTAGTCAGGTACAAAGCAAGTCAGATAAGCACTATCAGAACACAGGACATAAGCTGAAGGCAACACATGTCACATTTCCCTCACTGCGTACAATATAAAAGACTAGACAAACTGAAATACTGCATTAAAGAAGAGGGGAGGAGGGGAGAAATGGGGACAAAAAATGGCAAACAACCTGATTGTACTTGGAAATGTGCTCTCCGCAATATGGGGCACCAGCTTTGATTTGACCAGCACCAATTCCAACCGCAAAGTCAGATATGAAGGAATCATTGGTCTCTCCAGATCGGTGCGAAACCACCACTCCCCAATTTGTATCCTTGGCTTGCTTTACCACTTCTATAGCTTCTGTCACTGTTCCTACCTGATTTACCTGCAACATTTTTTTACATGCATCATTTCGTGCTGACCATAGTTTAAAATGTCACAGATTTCTGATACCTCTGAACTTAAGATCCGGTATATTTTATGATTACTATAAAAGGCCACCCCTCTGAATAACGATAGATTTTGCACTAGTAAAATGTATTCACATGCTGAAATGCATGTGCAAAACTAACATTTTTCATTCACTTCATAAATCTGATAGGTTGTAAGGGGGGGGGGGGGGGGGGGGGGGGGGGGGCACTGAAGCAGAAGAAAAGAAAATAAACATAGAAAAACAAACAAAAATATGTTCATATTGCATCAAAACACAACAGAATACTCTAGTCAAGTGTATACCTTAAGAAGAAGGGCATTGCAAGTAAATTCATTTGTAGCGCGCTCTACCCGTTTAGGGTTGGACATCAGCAAGTCATCTCCTACCACCTGTATAGAAAGATATTAATAACTACCGACTGCCAAAGAAAGGGAATAAACAATAAATCCTATAAGAGAAGAATGCGGCACCTGGCAGTGCTCAAGAGCAGTGAATACTTTAGTATTCTCCCAATCATCCTTGTCAAAGGGCTGTGTAATGGACACAATCGGATAATCTGCCCATATGTATAAAACAATTCAAATGGTCATAACCACGTGGCAACTATGTTTCTGATTGGTAAACTACCATATCAGTATATACCTGTGCATAATTTGGTGTACATCTCAATCATCTCTTGACCTGTTTTGAAGTGCTGCCCAGATTTGTCTGGTGATTTGAAGTCCATATCATATTTCTTCCCTACTCACAATCAAGATTAAGATAGACAGGCATAGAGAGAACAAAATTAAAATGTGAAATATATGGCTGGAAAGTGAGCTGATAACAAACAAAATTAGGGGAATTGTCGAATAAGACATTGAACTTGTGTAAAACTTCAAAATCCATACCAACACAAAAGTCTGTTGCAGCAACATTTAACGCCAGTTTGATTCTTCCATTATAGCCCGCTCTGTCTATTGCTTCTATAACTAAATCTAGGCCCTCTGATATGCTGGGGAAATAAAACAGGTTCATAATGTAATTAACACACAATAAAATTAGATTTGGAATTTCAAAACTACAATTTTGCTAAAATATTTGGGAATACTTGCCTTGAAATATTTGGAGCAAGGCCACCATCGTCGCCTACAATGCATCCAGTGGGTCCGTGTTTCTCTGAAATAATGGCCTATTAAAGAACATCAAGCTTTAGTGGCACATCAAAAGACAATATTGATAGAGGTGGGTATTCAATCAACCTACCTTTAGAAACAAATAAATGAATGATAAACACAAATGCAAAAGTTAAAGCTCGGCCATTCTGGATAAGATTGCATTCCTTGAACAAATGAGCATAGTGTTCATAAAGTGTTCACAACACAAGCTGCATGGTGGTACCTTTTGTTCTTTGGAATATTCTGAAATTACACCAACATGAAATTGCTACAACCATATAACATAACAAAAGCAGCTATCACATACACACACTGGCGAACCTTAAGATGGTGATATGTCTCAACTCCCATTTGCATAGCATCCTCAAAATTGCTTGCTCCAAGTGGCATTATCATAATTTCCTACCAACACTAAAATATCTTATCACAAAATATAACAGCAGAGCGCTGTATGACATGCTATTAAATTCCTTTGATTTTCCACAATAAAGAATGAGTGCACTGCCTTAAATTTAACTCAAAAAAACTACCATAAACAACTGCTTGCGTAAGCTACTTTAAAGACACTCAGACATGTTTCTACACCAATGACTAGGATCTTGTTATTCTGTGTTGTATATATCATGTCCGGTAATATATATTACCCGTACCAGTTCACTAACAATTCCTGGTTATTTTGTAATTTAATTGGTATATCTCAGTTTACCTGGGACTCAGGAATGGACGCCAAATGGAACTTTTTTCTTTGGAGAACAAGCAATACACTTTTATTAGAATAAAAGAATGAAATTCCAGAAAAGGCAATTTGGTTGCGGCATACCTGCACTGCCAGATTATTGCCAGCATGCTTTCCACCACTAATGACAGTAATTGCAGGAACTGGAATTACAGCATTGGTTTTACCGGAGAGATCTGCTATGTGCTTATACAAAGAAACCTGCAAAGCAGAAGAACAAAGTCAAAGTCAAGAATGATGTGAAAGCAATAACAGTAACTCCATACGAGGAATCAGAGACAAACCTCCTTTTCAGCAGCGCCGGCCTTACAAGCTGCAATTGATACTGCTAATATTGCATTTGCTCCAAGCGCTGACTGCCAGATTTTATTTCAGTGTCAACATTCTTAAAATAAGTTGTTGAGATTTCTAATTTATCCCATTTCAACTATTTGCAAATAGTGTGAACTGTAATATCTTCTAATTAATCAATGCAGAATTAGAAGGACAATAACCAAGTCGAGAACTCTACTATATTAAACCCACAAGGGGAGAGGTAGAACTGAGAAAATGTGAGACAATTATCCCGGACAACCTCAATACAATATTGAAATAATGAGGTAGAATGCATATCTGCAATGAGATAATATAGAAAGAAAAATAGGAAACAAGCAGGAGATAAAAATAGCATTGGTTGCCTTGTTATCGGTCTTGTCAAGGTCAATCATGGCCTGATCAATCTGAGACTGCTGCTTTGGATCCATGCCAATGAGTGCTTCTGAGATCTTGTCATTGATGATAGCAACGGCCTTGGAGACGCCATTTCCAAAGTACTTGGCATTGTCGTGGTCCCGCAATTCAAGAGCCTCGTGGATTGCCACGGAAGCGGCAAGAGAAACATCAGCAGAGGGGACGGAAGCGCGGTAGGAGCCCTTGTTTGTGAAGAGATCAACCTCAATAGTGGGTGTCCCTCGACTATCAAGGATTTGCCGTGCCTTGATCTTTGTTATCACTGGCGATACTGCTCTTTTCATGTGATTAGCCTGCAGATAATGCAATTTACATTTACAAATCAATCTTGCACCAATATAATGATAAGAGTGAGGCTATGGTAATATGCATATTACACAAAGGTCTACGCTATGGACTCATATCTCAGTTTTTAAAAAGTCCAAACAGTCAATCTCAACCGTTGAGCATGATCTTCATATGAAAATGTACTTGCAATCCAAATTTTACATTTTTTTAGAGTTTTTTTACTATTTTTTTAGATAGATAGAACATCACTTGATTTGAAAATTCTGGACCATCCAAAAGCAGTGGTTTTATACCTATCTAAAAAAATAGTAAAAAAATTTGAAAAAATTTAAAATTTAGTCTGCAATTACATTTTCATATGGAGGCAATGTTTAACAGTTCGGATCGACTATTTCAACTTTGGAAATAGAGATATGGATCCATAGCACGGGTTGATCCGTAATATGCATATTACCATAGCCTCACTCTAATGATAATATTATTTGTTGTTAGAAGAGGAGAGAGGGAGAGGGATTACTATAAAGAGAATAGGGTCAGAAGCTTTTGCACGGACAGCAGCATTGACGGCATCCTCGATCTTACGGGAGACCAGGTACTTGTCCAGGTACTCCTGCACTGACATTTTCCCTTCCTTGATTTTCTTCTTTTATTTCTTGCTAGTTACATCCACACGTTGCTGATATATAAAATAGTTATAGCAAATACACAAGTAAAATATGTTGATGTGCATTTCTTAGGCACAACAACAAAATAAATTGTTTTTTCTTGTGAAAAGAGTCACGCTAACAATAGGCCATCCATTTCCATTTATAAAAAAACAGAACACTATGCTCGTATGCTAGAATATATCCTGTGCCAACTAATAAAAACTGAATTTTAAATAGAAACCTCACATCCTAAACTCAACTTCAAATAATTTAGACTTCAAACTTTAGACGTGTCAATTTGCTTCTGTACTTGATTACTTGCAAGCATTCAACCACTAGAATTTCAAAGTTAGTCTTATCCATGAAAGCAACTGAAGTAATCAGTGCTGTTTCTTCCATCGTTAAAAAATGCATAACAAATAAGGCGAGAATGATGAACAATTGGAAATTAATGCAACTCGTCAAAACCAACCAACAAGATAAAGGGTTGGAAAATTTACCCAATAGGTAGTAATTGGTAAATAAAAACATCACAAAATGACAAAACAAAATGCTTAGTGCAATTCATTCTCAGTATCCACATATTGAAATCTAAAGTTCTACCTCTAAAATTCAATTCAACCCATAAACATCGTCAATCAGATCCAACCAAAGGGAAATTGAAATATAATAAGCAAACCATGAGAATTTTGCCTTTTCCACTGGAAGAGACCCAGTATTCCGCAAAAAAATAAACATGTCTAAAGTATATAAAAAAGTTCCACCATGATAGTTAAAGCACAAAGTTTTTACCAGCTCATCAGTAACGGAGAAGACCTTGAAGGAGCTTGAGGTAGAGGCAGTGAGACCTGACAAGCTCGTTCTGACGAGCAATGGAAAAGAACAATCATGGTGGAACTTTAGACATGTTTAATTTTTTGCGGTGAGAGCATTGTCCGTTACTACCTCAAGCGTTGAGAGTATTGTCCGTTACTACCTCAAGCTTGAGGTAGAGACAGGTCTCACCGCGGTGAGAGTATTGTCCATTTAGACATGTTTAATTTTTTGCTGAATACTGGGTCTTTTGCAGTGGAAAAGGTAAAATTCTCATGGTTTGCTTATTATATTTCAATTTTCCTTTGGTTGGATCTGACTGACGATGTTTATGGGTTACACAGAGGGAGCAAACTAACCTGATGGAAGAGCGAGGCAGATCGGCTATGAGGGCGTGACTGGTGGCGCCGTGGCGGAGGACTGGTGGCGGAGGCAGATCAGATCGATGGTGGCCGGTGGAGCGTGACTGGAGGCGAAAAGAGAAGGAGAATGAGAAGAGAGCGGACCGTAAAAGGGAATTTTTAGAACTAGTGGATCCGGACCGTTTTTTAACTTTGCACGAATCTCAAAGCATAAATAATACTGGTCCCTGCGCCATTTCGATGTCGTAACTCGTAAGCTGTAGAGGAGTGCGTCCCACCTTACACATATGTGACATATCTGAGAGGATATGCGTTCGCACCTAAGAGATTGAGAGAATTGTTTTCGAGGAGTACCCGACTGTTTCTCTCTGACAATTTCTCATTCTATTTTTCAAATATTAACAATTTAAGAGATCACTAATTACTTGAGAGATCGTCTAATATTTGAAAAAATTTATAACTGACACGTGCAAAGTGCAAATATGAATACCTATGTGTGTAAGTATTAATATATAATTTATCAAGTATTCATACCTAAGATACTAAATATTTCGAAAAAAATAGATATATCAGCTTTATTTTATCTCTTTCATCACACACTCATCTTTTACACGTTTTTAAAGATTGATTCTTTTTTTATTTAATCTCGCCAATATTTATGATGATATATGAGAAATTTTACGAATCTAAAATCACGAACGTCTTCTATGTAATTTCCTCTTTTAAATAAGATCCATGATGACATACTTTCGAGTTGTCTGTCGCGCAAGTATTCATATCTCGTCATGTAAGTATTCATACCTCGTCGAACAAATATTCATACATCGTTGGACAAATATTCATACCTCGAATACAAGCATTCATACCTAAGATATCAAGTATTTCTAAAAAGACTGGATATATCAACTTTTTTTCCTCTAATCACAATCCATCTTTTACACATTTTTAGAGATGAATTTTTTTCTTCGTTTAATATCGCTCTTATTTCTGACGATATGTGAGGAATTATGCGAATCTAGAACCACAAACGTCTTCTACGTGATTTTCTCTTTCAAATGAGATCCATAATGAATTACTTTCGGATTCTTCGTCACGCAAGTATTCATATCTCGTCTTGCAAATATTCACACCTCATCGTGCAAGTATTCAGAACTCGTCGAGCAAGTATTCACACCTCGTCGAGCAAGTATTTATATCTCGTAATGCAAGTGTAAATAGTTCATGTGTGAAGTGTTTGTACCTAATAGATTCTATAAAAATGTAATTTTTTTTTCATATGGCACTGGAAAAGTATTAGTATCAAGTATTGCAAGTATTTATACCTCGTCATGCAAGTGAAAATAGTTTATGTATCAAGTTTTGTATCTAACATATTCTATCAATTTCTTTTCTCATATGACACTAGATGATGTCTTAATATCAAATATTACAAGTATATATTCGTCATGCAAGTGAAAATAATTAATATCTGAAATACTTGTACCTAATATATTATATCAATTTTTTTTTCTCATATGACACTAGATAACGTATGGAAGTATTTTTTTTTCTCATATGACACTAAATGACGTATGAAAGTATTTTTTTTCTCATATACCGCTAGATGACGTAAATGTAAATTGTTCAAATATCAATTATTTGTATCTATTCTATTAAAACTTTTTTATTAAAAAGAAAAAAAAAATTACGGCACGTGATGTAATCAAAGCCTCTCATGCTTTGAAATCGAGGCCTCTCGTGCTTTGAAATCTCCGTAGCCAATGTCGAGCAATGATATTTGAACTCAAACCTCTCCTGCTTTGAAATCAAGGCCCCTTCTTTACTTTATGAATTTCTGACCGCACAAAATCTCTGTAGCCAATTTTCCAAATAGGATTCTTAACTCATAGAATCGGGGATTTAGAAAATGAAAATACCAGAGATATTTTGCTGTATACTTCTGAAATCTTTTGATGTGGAAATGAAGAAGAGAATAATGAATCGGAGATTTAGAAAATGAAACTACGTGCTCGAGTTTCACCGCTTCTTCCTTTAAGTTCATCTGTAATTGACGAAGCCTTTGGATTTGATTATTTTACCGATTCCAGATGTGATCAACGGATCAGCGACTCTGCCGCATTACCCAGCGCCGTCCCTTCTCTGCCGTTTGACTGAGCTGAAGCAGCGGTCGCAGTGGCGGTCAAAAATGGTTATGATGGCATCTATGCGTCTAATTAGTCAAAATGATATTGTTACTTTTAAATATTTATAAACTCTAATTTTTATTTACGTTCATATCACAAGCGTATGATCCTACCGTGTAGTATGATTGAGGTGTCGATCCACAGAGATAGTGTATTAGATTTTAAACAATTTTTACTGGTCTAAATTATCGGATTTTTTAAATTGAGGTGGTGGTGATAAATACAATCAATCTATTGTAGCTAGTAAAAATTTAACATTAGATAGAAAGCCTCTAGGGTTCAGGTTTCATGTCATTTTTTATTATGCAAAATACAAGTTTCGATGTTATTCTATGTTGCATGCAACACTGTCACTATCGCATGCGGCATGTATTGCCCCACAGCTACCCCGCATGCGACTCTGTCACTACCCGCGGAGGCGTGCTGGTGTTTGTTTATGTGATTTGAAAGGTTTTCCGATCTTGCGATCGGCTTTTGGGCTATTAAGACTAAAGTATTTTAGGTACGCAATTATATTATTTTCCTATACTTAGGGGTGCAAACGGATCGGATAGTGGTAAAACCATATCCGTATCCGCTTTTAATTTTTGGATACGGATACAGATTGGATATTAGACGGATACATACGGATACAGATTAGATATCGAATATCCGTAAATATATACATAAATATTTTATAATATATAGTAAACTATATGGTATTTATCTACTATTCGGATACGGATAATTAAAATTAAAAACAATACATGTATCCGTATCTGCACGAATATTCAGATATAGGATATTTGTATCTAATTTTCGGATACGGATGCGAATACGGTCGGATAATATTCGACCCGTTTGCACCCCTACTTATACTACTCCGTAATTGAAATATTCCAAAGACCCTATTTGATCTAAGTGCTTTCTAATGTTGTTTAAAGTACGATTTACGGTATCCTGCCAAGGGAGTCCACTGGATTCTAACCCTAGTCTTTGAACCGCTGCCAAGCCTCATTAGCCGAAGTGTTTGTAGTACTTACATGCATTATCCTCCTCACACAAGGATGCAACGACTTAACACCTATTGGTATACGGAGATCATTGGCATATAGTAGACATAATTATGTATGCAAGGATATAATAAAAAGGAATTTAAAGTGCAAAGAAAAAGTCAAACCATAACTTAAACAAAATATAAACGTATACTAAAACATAATTAAGAATTCAAGTACAACCCTCACCTTAGAGATGAGAAGTTTAGCTTCTCATGACCATGGCAAAATAAAAGGAATAAAATAAAGAGAACATGAATTACAACCTAATTGAAGATGAAAAAACATCTGTCTTCTTAGATGACGCATTATTCTCTTGCTTAGCTTCTAATGGCTATCATTCTCTCTCTAAATAACTCTCTAACCTAACCTAATAACGAGTTGCTAGTCTATGATTCTGGACTTGACACAATTAAACACGCACACTAAATCATATTACAAGAGGGGTATTTATAGTTTTCCTAAATGAGTAGTGGAGTAGTGAAACTAGTGGGATCGTGGGGTCCACCTATGATCTATCGGGAATTGTTTAAAAATAGAGTGGCTCTTCAGAAAAGCGTGTTCTTCTAGAAGGCCCATCAGGAAAACGCTTCTTCTAGAAGACCCATCAGAAAAGCCCAATTTAGGACAGTCCATAGATCGTGCGGCATCAGAGTATGCCGCATATAGTATAGAGGAGGCCGCAGGGTCTCCTGACTTAGCGGATTTTCCTGTATTCTCGTCATTTCGTATGTTGTGCACTTCGTGTGAGGTGTTGCATGCTACATGTAATGTCTCATTTTAATGCCTTATTCAGAAATCGTCTAAATATGACATTTTTGCTCTGTTTTTGTTCTAAAAATGCAACTTTTTTCAAAATCTGCTAAAATAAATCGGAAAAATTGTTATTTTGCATTCGCTTTTTGTTATTTTCCAAAAAAAAAAATAGTGATTTTCGCTATATGTTTTGGTGTCATCAGCGCCTCAAACGAAAGGTTGTAGAAGCCATGAGTGAGGATTCTTTTATTTAGATTTATGTAGATGAAAAGTTGGATTCTTTTTTCTTTTCCAAAATAAGAAATCGGATCGTAATTCTTTGTTAAAATTTTGACTTTGATAGTTTAATGAGTTAGTTATAGAAAGATAGTTAGATGCGGGATGAATGGAGATAGAAGATGGGGGAAAGAAATAATTACCCTTCTTTTCGGCAGTGAGCTGAGAGCCAGAGACAAATTGCAATAATTAAAACCCTAGCCAATTGAAATATAGGTCCAACAGCCAACCTATTGGTTTTCGCTTAAGTCCAAGTCTGATCTAATATGTCTCTAGGTCCGACCTTATCTGGTCTGTTACAGCGTTGGACCAACTGGATAAAGAGCTGGGCCATGCATGTATAGATGGACCGATGAGTTTTTCTGACATACCTAATTGCAGTCAATTCATGCAAATTAGTTGTTTTTATTTTAACATCATCGGTTGGAGTATCAAATTTTGAGACATCAATTTACTAATTGTGTACAAGTTTATTTGAGAAACGGTCAAAATTAGAGATCTGTATCGTATTGTGACATGTTCGGATCACAACATAATTTTTTAAAATAATATGATTTTTTAAAATGAACCGTGTCGTAATTGATCTCTATTTTTTTTATAAGTTATATTTATATGTGATTTTCTATATAATTTAAGAATAAAATATTATAGATATTATAAAATTGATCTACATTCACAGTGTTAAATTTTTTATATAATTAATCTCATTCACTTTTGACCTCATAATTTAAAATTCTAACTCTGTCTCTGTTTTTACATACCTAGTTATACAAACTACCATATTCAATCTCACCATCCATTTAAACTTAATATGACATGAGAGAACATAGTAGGTCTGATGCTTTTGGGTTCGATGGGCTTCAAACCGTCCGATCCGCTTTAGATCAGCGCGCACAAAAAATAATACGAGCGTGCACGATTATTAAAGCGAAGCACATGAATCTTAAAATGAATTGGACGGTCATAGAGTCCATCAAACTTAAAGTAAATCTGATGCCCATCAGATCTATTTTACAGTCGTGATGTGGAGGTTGAACCAGCATTTTGTATAGATCCTTTTTTTTTTTTTGAAAAATAGGCAGAAGCCCTTCCATTAGAGATAAAAGAAAAGTATAATTGTCCAACTAAGCAAAAATAAAAAGTAACGACTACCCAAGCAAAACCCAGTGCCAGATATGGTCTCAGTAGCATACCCGGCATCCCGAACTAGACACTAATCCCTCGACTGACATCAAGAAATTGTGTCAAGGTTTCAGCCTTTTATTAAAGACATCATAGACCCAGGCAAAACACAATTACAGCCATCCTAAAACCCAAAACAAAGACCTGTATATAACAACAATGTGTTAGTTTTAATTTGTTATTTTGCGCTTACCGTATTTTGGTGGTTGGTCAAACGCCGTGCTTATGTGTTTTGCTCGGTGTTAGAGCATTATGGCATCCCGTAATAGCGATTAGTTCTCCTTTTACTTATAATTTAACTACTATTTCATGGAAATGAAATGGGCATCTTGTATGTCTTTTATCAAAAAAAAATGTGGAGGTTGAACCAAATAATCAGCACTGATGTTTTATAAGATGCTTTTCAAATTTGACAAAATTGAATCCAAGTTGTATACGGTAGTCTTCATTTTGCCTCTCCATGTGCGCTCCGGAAGGAAGAACAGTAGAGGAGCGCGGACTCTCTCTATAAGTCGATAAATTGCAATTTATTCATTAAATTTTGTAATATTTTAGAAGTACAAATGTACAACTATTTTTAAAATTAGAATCAGTTTTTGATCTTATAGCAAAAGATAATGCCCTCCGTGTGGAATGTTGCAGGTTCAAAATCCGAATGAGAGAATCTCTTACAAGATATTAAATAATTGGGTGGTTACTCAAAACAGAAAACAAGTATTCTGAAATATTTCTTATAAAATTAATTATAGTATACTCTTTTTACATTTTTGACATTTTAGTTTTTTTTAACTCTGCTTGTGATTGTATAAATTGATTAAATTGAAAAAAATAAATATGAAAAATCAGGTCCTCCGTTTAAAAGTTTGTTAACGAATTTTTTTACAGGAACTGTCCTTGTATTATGCTAGGAAATATACTGACGAACCATCTCTTTCCTCTCTGATATTTTTTTTATTTTCTTTAATTAATTAATTAATTATTATATTATTATTTTTGCAAATTTTTAGTGGCAATGACTTTGTTGGTGAGCTTGTAATGAGGGCAAAACAACATACAGTGATTTTATTTTTCGGGAGATATTTTGAAAATGAAGCTGTAAAATTTTGAAGCGGCCGAAAGAATTTATGTACAGTGCTGGAAGTTGTAATTTATTTTATAGTTTCCTAATTGCAAATTATTAATGTTAAAGATTCATGATTCTAATGTTTACAACTTTAAGGGATATATGAATATATCTTCTATTTTATTTGCTTAATTTTTGTTTGTATGAACAAAATTAAGTTTCATATTAAAATATTTCGTGTTCTTCTTTAAAAAAATTTGTTTGTACATTGGCATTGTATATATCAACTACTTTCTAAAATTTGAGAATTTTACAGTGAACTTCTAATGCATAGATTCTTGATCAGAAAAATATTCTATTTTCCTAATTTTTTCTATATATAATTGCTGCGGTCTTATTGGAAGGGGTGCACAAAAAAGTACTTCTATATATTCGTTATTTTTTTTTTCAGGTCCCGATCTGTAGAACTAGCAAAATTTTCAATTGGATGTTTTTAGAAGTGACAAAATTGGAAGTATTGAAATACTTATTTTTGAAATTACCAACTTAAAAAGGCAGCAAGACACTGATTTAATATTTTTTTGGAAGCATCTGTTCGTGGGATTTATCCTCTTTTTCTCAAGTAGATGCTGGAATTGCACGAACATTTCCTTCTAATTTTGCAATGATAAAAATGCTAACGCGTTCAAAATCTCTCGTTAATCACTATAAAAATGTATCATTTAAAAAAAAAAACTATGCGAACCCAACATTTTTGGAGACACATTCCTGCATTTTGTGCATAATATTTTTCAATTTTTTTACGAGTACATAAAACATTTCAGGGGATTATTTTATTGAAAGATGATACTGGAGAAGACAGCATAATCTGGAAAGAGTTGAACAAAATCGTGCAAATATTAAAATTGCTTTCTTAAACAGTAAGTCAAAATTATGCGATATATACATTGTCTTCCATGTACCATTTTTTTTTATTTTTATCAACTATAATGTGTTTGTCTTGCCAACACAAATGATCAATAACAGAAGTAAATAATCATGAGGTACATAAAAATCAATGATCGTGCCATTATACCTAAATCTATAAACAGTATCTCAAGGAGAATGCACCAGTTTTTACTGTGTTGCATCTTTTCAGAAGATAATTCAAGAGCCGACAAGTCCTTTGTGGCGAGCATAAGCAATGATCACTATAAACACTATAATAGATATGAAGCCTGAGCCTGAGACCACCTGTGTATCAAAATACAAAATGATCAGGTATAAAATTTCTAACAGAACCAATGAGAATAAATAAACTTAATTTGATAGAGAAGATACCCATTTGAAGACCCATGCGTAACCGTCATTCCAGGTATAAGGTATATTCATGCCAAAAATTCCAGCCACCAAAGAATAGAGAGAGATGCAGACAGTACCAGCACTCAAAAATAATTCCAGCTGTATCACAAATTATATCTCAGATATGAATAATTTCACAGAAAGATCCCTTGAATACAAATTAGATCTCTAGATTTGTTGATCCGGCTATATATTTAGTTGGAACAACGAAATTACCCTCAAACTAACTTATTTGTGGATCAAATTAGAAAGTTAATAAGAGATGGAATAGACAATTCAACTGGAAACTGATGAACATTTTGCAAACATTTCTAAATTTACGACCTAACCAATCCTGCACCCTGTCCCAATGAATCAACAGTTAATAAAATTTCCGACACAAATTATGGTTGCAGCTTTAAAATGTTGTCTGGGTGAAAAAAAAAAAGTCACGCAAAAAGAAGGAATGAATTAAGTCACCTGAATCAACTGATTACGGTGGTTGTCAAGCTACAGTGAAAAAAGTTAGTGTAATTAGTAATTGAAAGGTTACAGACTTGGAAAATATAATAAATTTTCAGAATTTGTGACCAAAAAGCACCTGAATATTAATGTAATCCTCCGTGTCATCAATGTATTCTCTCAGCTGATAATCAATTTACAAAATCTATTACATTAATGTTAGATATATAGACAAAAAAAATAAAGAATTCCAGGTTAGGTCAAATATTAAATTCTTTTCATGGAATAAAGACATCCAAACTACTTACTGTGGTCAATTTATTCAGAGTTCCATCTATTTGCATGAAATATGCCTGCACAGATGACAAACAGTATTCAGTTGTGATAAAGATGGAAACAAAGATTAATAGAGATACTTTGTGGTAAAAGAATACGATAAATATAAATAAAAAGAGGGAAAAGAACCTCTAGTAACATTTCAAGCTCCTCTACATCATTCTCATTTCCATGTATGGTTGCAGCGCTAGCTCGGCTGGCTCTAGAAATCTTGGATGCTATGGTCGGCGAAGCGGGTACCCAATTGGGAGCACCATACACGCTAATTGGAGAAGTTGCCATTTTTCTCGACAAGTACAGATCTCCCATGTCATCATCATCATCCAGTAGTTGCTCCAGTTCATCCCTTACCTATTTAATAAAAAGAAAATTGGCAATTAATTTACTCGTATATTTTGTAAACAAGTTTGTGATTTACTTTTGATAAGTGCAAACTGCTAAAACGAATAGATCTATTGGATGAAATTAATGACCTTTTGGACCCGGCCAGTGAGTCTTGTCATGGCACTCTTTAATTTACGCACTCTGTCCAAGTTGCGGCTGCTAATCTGCATTATTAAAGTATAAATAAATATTTTTGAATAGTGCTATTGATGAACAAAAATAGTCCGCCAAAATCTAGACATGACGATATGTACATGGACAGAGATTAAATTCCAAAAAAGATAATTTCAACTCATTACTGAAGAACAGTTATAATCAACGAGGGACTTAACTGGTATCGGTTAAATAACTGCTGATACATACTGATAAGATACTGGATCAGCAAGGTCAATATTCTAATTTCCTCATTTTTGTTAGTTGTATCAATTTCTCTTCATGCTTCTTTATCTTTTCACTTTCCTATTAGTAAAAGGCAATATTATCAAAACTGGACCAGATATCGACCCGGTAAAGCTCCGGGTTAACGGTTTATCGGTCAGACTGATGGGTCAACCGGTTTAACTGCTGGTTTTTTTAATAAGCTGAATCAGCATTCAAAGTGTTTCTTTTTTTATTTTAATAGCTTTATATGGGTTTTGATCTAGAATTTGATCTCTCTGCATGTTATAGACCAAATTAGCAGAGTAATTTGTTTTTTCCAACTGAATTCAACCCCATCCAACAATCCTGAACGCATTCATACAGACTGAAACCTTTTGCTCTTACATCAGCATCATACGCATTGACCAATTGATCTTTGTGTGTTAAATAAAGTACCAGAACTCGTTCATAGGCCAATACTGTTCATACTATGGTACTTGCATTAGGAATATAAGTAGTCTGACATTCAAATTGAACAAAACAAGGTTAGCCCGTTTGACAGGAGTTGAATAATATTCAGAGGCTACATTATAATTGAATTGATAATTAGAAACAAGGAAATGAGAAGACCCTTGAATATCATTGACGATATAAATTTTCACAAGACTGAACATTGTACTTGTACCAGTAGAAAAAATTGTAAGTTTTATGACTTCTCCTGGTGCTTTACAAATGAATGAAATAAAATAGAGACTACGCAAAGCAAAGCAATTTATTTGCAACAATTGAAGGTACTAGGTATCACTTTATCAACACAACTAATCAATAAATTTTGCAAGTTATCAACTGATTATACCAACGACTACATATTTCCTCACAAAACAGCTAAAGGCAGCATCAATCATTGATCCTCATTTCAAATTGTCAAGATCAGATTGAAGAAAAAATAAAGCCCAGAGAAAGGAGAGAGAAAGAGATTTAGTGGAACTTATTAGGTTAGCGAGATCGAACCTTAGAGACCTGAGATGGGGAGCGGCGGCTCTGAGAAATGAATCGGGTTTTTTTTGTCCGTTTGATTTGGCGGATTTTAATAAAAACCAGATGGTTAAACCCATTGTGACCGATTTATTAACTTAAATGATACTCGTGAAGGACCGAACCGGTAACCGGGTCCGGTTTTTTCCGGTTGGACCAACCGGTCCGGTCCGGTTATGATAACACTGGAAAAAAGTATACCCCCCCCCGCCCACACACACACACACATCCCAATATGTGCCTCCTGAGTCCATATTAACATATAAAATAACATATGCTTAATGACCAGGTAAGATAAAATCAATAGAACCAAAGACTACCTCAACCAAATAGAAGTTGGAGGTTCGCATTGATGAAAATTGGTTACGTTAATAATCAAATATGGACTTTTTCCCGTCAAACGTCCAGCTAACAATTTATCAACAATTATAAGAGCAGCAAATATGAGATTCCTATAGGGGTGCAAACGGATCAGATAGTGGTAAAACCATATCCGTATCCACTTTTATTTTTCGGACACAGATCGGATATTAGATGGATACGGATCGGATATTAAACGGATACGGAAATGGATATCCGCTTTTTATAATGGTGAATAACATAATTTTAATCATAATATATATTAAACTGTATGGTATATATCTACTATTTGGATACGGAAAATTAAAATTTAAAACCATATCCGTATCCGCACAGATATTCGGATATCGGATATCCATATCTAATTTTCGGATACGGATCCGGATACGGACGGATAATATCTGACCCGTTCATTCCTAGCAAGTTGACATTTTATTTTAGTGATTTGCAAAGAAGACCAATATAAAGGAAAAGCACGCATGCACACACACACAGAGAGATATATAAATAGAGAAAGAGAGACCTGGGAAGTAAGTTCATCTAAAGCCGGGTAGGCGGCAGTCTCAAGCTCAGTAGTGCGTGCATCTAGGAAGCTACATATTGCTTCTAGTGCTACTTCTAAAGCACGAAACTCAAATGGTGACTCTAAAATTGAACACAATAAAAGAAATAAAACATTATCAAAAATAAGATTTCATACATATACATAGTTCGATGAATCTGGCAATACTACAGTTTGCATAACTTTTTGTCTTTTCAAGATCACAATTTTATTATCCCATGCAGTATGTAGAAATTTCTGACATGCCCCCTCTAAAACACACAAAAGATCAAATGAGCCCCTTTCCACCTAACCACTCTGACAGTCTGATAATTCCAAAATACCCCTGTTTCTTCCTTCTTTTATGGAGGACATTTTTGTGGAAATTCCAGAGTAATAGCAAAGGACAGGTTATACAAGATACCTTTTGCCTTCAAGGAGGGCCTGCTAGATATATTTTCATTTTTCTATGGTTATGTACGATATTTCTTGGTTTCAAGGGTACAACCAACAGCTTAAATAGCAATTTATTGCACTGTAGATTTCATACCAGTACAAGACCTGGCTCCATTGGAATAAATTATCGGATTTTAATTGGTACGGTAGTTGATATGAGTGAATTCTGTGTGCCAGTACAGTGGCAATTGAACTATTTTTTGGCACTAATACTATGATGGCGTAAATACAATTGTAATCACTAACCATGTTCGTCAGGAGCATCCGCCTCATTTTGCGCAGCAGAGAGTGGTAATCTTCTCCTAAGCTCCTCCACCACTGGTACTACATTCTCTTCCGTCGGATCCCTTAGCAATACCTTTGCAAGAAAACACAAGAAAATAAAGAAAATTACAAAGAAATGCTTTAAAATTTTTATTAGATGTAGAACCTGTTTTACCAGAAAGAGATTGTCTTTTTGTCTAATCATAGTATTGGATGCTAAATCAAGGCATAATCTAATCTCTCTACTAATTTCTTTTTCATTTAAAAACAAAGGCTTGGTCAATTTTTCTTTTTAGAATAACAAAAAGCTTAGTCTATTGAGAGCGGCAGCACAATTAAATAATTAAAGTAATAAAGTTCATATCTGTTTACCTCTTCAGCAGTAATTATCGCCTTTATATGCTGCTCAAAAAAACAAGTAACAATGACTTAGCGAATTTCTAGAAAAATTCACATAAAATTTTCAATTTCATTGAAAAGGCACATTAATCGAAAAGAACAGGTACCTCTAAATTGAGCACAATCGCTCTTTCACGGCCGAGAATCGTGGAAGGGTACGATAGCAAAGGATCTAAAATCCTTAAATCACGAGCGTGAATCTCGACTCTTTGCATGATCGCATATTTGTCGACATCTAGTATCGTATCTTCCCCTTTGGAGTCGAACAGGATCCAACTCCTGGCCGCCGCCTTTTTCTTTATCGCGACACCGCCTTGCTCAGCCGCCATGTCACCGCCGCCGGTGATCGCATCGCCAACCGACAGCACGAATACCGGAGCGGAAATCAATCGCTGTCCTTTGATTCTTTTGCTATTAGTAGAATACGATTAGAGAAAGTATTTATATTTTAAGAAAAAGAGAGGTTCTTGGAGGAAATAAATAGTGGCGCTGGTTAATGGCAATTAAATTTGGGTGATTGACTTTATATTGCAAGAAGACGGCATGTGGCATGTTATATTGCAAGAAGACGGCATGTTATGTGATCGAATAAAAAAAAAAACAAACTGATTTGTGAATTTGTTATTTGACATGTGGGATTTTGTTTTATGGGAATTTCATGTATACCCCTTAAAAATTTCAAATTATCTATTTCTTCTTCAAAAATTTATAATATCATATTTACCTCTTTATAATTTTAAGGATTAATTTCTCGCGTGGCTTGACATTTTTATTAATATTCAAAAATAATTACAAATTAATAAATATACCTAGTTAGCGGGGTATTTTTAAAAATATCTAAATTGGCCATTAAAGTAGAATGTACTTTTATGCACATCTAATTATCCATATTTTTTAAAAACATACATTCTACATATACCAAAACCTATAGGAACTAATAAATGGATCTATAGAGTATGAGGGGACCCCAATGTTATAATAGAAATATTTAATATAGAGTATGAATATTGAGTAGGAAGAACCCTAAAAGAGAGAATCAACACATATTAAATATAGAGGATGAAGAAAAACTATAAGAAATAAAACACAAAACACCAAAATATAGGTTAAAATGAGGTGACATTAAATTAGGGGGATGACCGGCCCGGGTATTTATAAAAATAGCAAAGGGGTTCAGTTTTTCTCCAAAACCTCATTCTCACAAAATTCACACTATCTCTCCTCACTTTATCTTTTCCTCCAAAGTTTCTCCTCCTCTTCTCACATTTGCAAAAAAGTCTCTTTATTTTTCTAAAATTTATTTGAAGTCCAAAACGGTTGTAAATTGGTAGAATTTGTTAGAAATGTACCAAAATTAGTATAATTTAGTTCTCAATTAGTTTTAATTTGTGTAAATTAAGTTTAATTAGTTTTAATTAGTTTAATTAGTTTTAATTAAGTAAATTTTAGTTTAATGGTTGTAAATTGATAGAATTTGTTAAAAATGTACCAAAATTAGTATATTTTAGTTTAATTAGTTTTAATTAGTTTAATTAAGTATATTTTTAGCATATTTAGTATATTTTAGTTTTAATTAGTTAAATTAGTATAATTTAGCATATTTTAGCATATTTTAGCGCAATTAGCCTATTTTACCATTTTTAGCCTATTTTAGCCTATTTTACCATATTTTATCATATTTTAGAATATTTTAGCGTAATTAGCATATTTTAGCGTATTTTAGCATATTTTAGAATAATTTAGCATATTTTAGCATATTTTAGTGCAATTAGAATATTTTAGCATATTTTACCATATTTTAGCATTTTTTAGCGCAATTAGCGTATTGTAGCGTATTTTAGTTAAATTAGTATATTTTAGCATATTTTAGCATATTTTAGGGTTTACTTAGAGTAAGTTAACATAATTTTATTTTTGAAATTAGGATGAGTAGAGGATGGCCTAGGACTCGGCCATACCAGCTGCTGCTGATGAGCAGATCGCCTCTGATAGCACGGAGCATTTCAGTCCTCTCTTATGGATGCCCCACAGCGATCACCGAGTCTCACTTGCTTCTCGTGAGGTACGTTACTTTTTTTTAGCTTTTTTGTAAATTTTTTTAGTTTAAATTTTGTTGTGTTAACACTATGTGGATTACTTTTTTCAACGCAGGACAAATTTCTTTTAGATGTCAAGCTACGATGCGTTCGGATGCGGTACTACGAGGCGATGGACCCATATCTCATCAATCTGGAGTTGTACAGTATTGTCTCCATAGTGCAGAGTGGGAGTGACATCATCAATGCATCTCTCATTGCAGGATTAGTGGAGCGATGACGTCCCGAGACGCACACGTTCCACTTACCATTTGGAGAGATGACGGTGACACTTCAGGATGTGAGTGCCTTATGGGGTTTGCCTATCAGTGGCACTCCTGTTGGTGGCGTATCTGACAGCAGTCGGTTTACTGAGCACATTGATTAGTTGTTGGGAGCTGATTTGGATGAGTTACGGGCTAGTCATGGGACGTCTAAGTTCCATATGAAGGTGACCAAGTTGCGACAGCACTTCAGCGTCGGTCTGATTGAAGAGTCCACTGTTGAGGATATTCAAAGCTAATAGCTATAAACTCTTTCTATTTCGAAAAACATTTTATTATCTACTTTGTATTACAAATATACACGGGGCTTCGTGATGGACCTCTTTGGTTCTGTCATGTTTGCTGATTCTAGCGGTGATGCCTTCCCAATGATTATCTCCCGCTACTGACAGACCTTGACAGCCCGTCGAGCTACAACTAGGGTGGGGCTGTCCTAGCCCATCTGTACTACAGCTTGTGCCATGGTTGTAAGGTAAGTCCCTATCTCTTTCCTTATTTACTTATTTTCTCAACTAATCTAAATACCGTGACGGCTAATATTTTTGAAAATGCAGAAGGAGGCAGAAGCAAATGTATGTGCCGGTACTTTTGCTGCAGCATTAGTCGTGGTCACAGCTACTGGTGGACATGCCTATCTCGAATGAGCCTCCAACGTTGGGAGAGCCCGATCAGTCCAGATGCCCGGCATACGCCAAGAAATGGCATGGTACTCACCATTACAAGGATCAGGGCCAAGATGGTACCTTGGGTATCAGGCCGGTCCGTTCACAGCTGCAGAGTTCAGCTGCGGAGCATATTATCTCGACTCCGTACAATGATCTCTATGATAGTGAGAGGTTGCTGGGAATTTGTCTAGAGCAGCAGGCGAGATGGTGGTACAGAGGTCCACTAGTCTGCTTCTGGATAGTGGAGCACCACTATCCAGATCGGGTACTCCATCAGTTTGGGGAGGTGTCATTGCCCACAGATCCAGATTTTCCGAGATCTGAGATCAAAAGGCTGCACAAGTCATATTATATTATCTATTATCCCTGTATTACTTGATAGTTTTGTATTGCAACTAACGTGTTCCTTACAGTACTAGCCACAATTCATATCCCAACAAAGACTGGAGTACGTATTATGAGGAGTACTACGCTAGGGCAGCGGCTCCGGAATCGCCGATATGTGGCAGATGCCAGATGATTTTACGCAGACCCCGGGACATTCCATATTGTGATATGAGTCTTAGTATTTGCGGGTCTACATGGCATCAGTGTATTTGCAGGGCGATTACGATACCTTCCTACGTAATAAGATCCAGGAAGACCCAGAGGATTACACCCCCAACGGTCGCAAATGGCCTCGCGCAGTAATGCACCTAAAACAACACATTTTTTTACTAACTTATTAGTTCATAAATTTTTAATCTAACAAATTATTATTTTTTGCAGCTTTTGGTGGGGCTTAAAGGTTGCGCGCATGAGATCAAGATGTTGGGAAAAAAGGGCTATAGAGCTTTTGGATGCTTGTTATTGAGGAGCCATGCCAATGTTGTTGAGGATGCCGGGCACGAGGGGCATCTCATCAACTGTGAGACGCCAGAGAGAACATCGACTGGCGTAAGGTAGATATGTACGAGCCTGATGCGCCCTCGATTATAGCTAGTGAGGTGCCATCTCCCCTCCGAGAGCAGCCAGAGTGGGACTACCATCATTGGGTATTGTCCATGACTGACTGGCAGGCATTCTATGACGTGCAGGGACGTCCAGTTCACCCTCCAGGATGTCATATTTCATTCCTCTGTCAAGTTAGTAGGGAGGAGAGAGGCCGAGGCTGATGTCGTTACACCTTATCAGAGAGCCTGGCCGAGACCATGGTCGGGACTACCCGACAGAGAGAACATGGGACAGCCACCTGAGCGATGGTCCCCCTCTGGTGGTCGCCACTGAGTACCATTTTTTATGGTAGTTTTCGTTAGATTATTTTGTTGTATTTACATTTGGTATACTATATTGGGTATTTTATGTTTGGATTATCTTATGTTTTGGTTCTTTTTGAAGTGCTACTTTATGGTGTTTTTATTGTAGTATTTATATCTTTCTTTAGATCTTTTTTGTCACTAAGTTATACTAAAATAAACTAAATTACGCTAAATTATACTAAAATAAAATAAATTATGCTAATTATGATAAATTATACTAAAATAAATTGGGAGAGTTCGAATAGATAAACAACAAAATAAAAATAACAACATGCATACTACAACATAAAATTTAAACAGAAAATACTAGAATAACATAAAATACATACCACATATTCTCATATAGCAAACACTATGGCTTAGGAGTAGTGGAACTTTCTTCCGTCGTCTTCGAAGGCCTGCAGCAGCACGCAATACACTCCCACGTTTGGAAATGATAATCGTTTACCAGATCAGCATTCTTGTCGATACATTTGGGGTGAACTCTTACGCCACAAAGATGACAAAAGAACATCTCCGCAATATCTCCCTTGACACGACATGCGGGGCACACTTTCCAATCAGGTGGAGGGTTGATATCGCCGAAGTTCTCGTAAAGAACGCTTATAATAGTCGGATCATCCGTGGTAGCATATTCTTCAACCTCGTTGGGTGGAAACCCTAAACGAGATAAAAGTCTCCTCAAACGGGCTTCACCCATCCAAAAATTATTAGCGAGAGATATGCGAGCATTGCATGCGGTTTCACTTCCTCTTTTTCGAAGTTCGAGTTTGGGTGCCATGGTAAGATCTAGGTTTTGAAATGAAAGGATAAGGATTACACAATTTATATTAATTTTAAACAATTTCTAAAAAAAATAAGAAATTAAAAAATTAATAAATAAACAAAAGGAAAAAAATAATAAATTTACAAAAAAATCGCCTCAAATATCGCCCTTTTCACCTCTGAAATCGCATTCTCTTTCTCTCTCTCTCTTCCTCTCTTCTGTTCTGTGGATTTCAGTGAATTGTGAGAGGTAGGAGAGAGAAAAATGGATATTTATCGAGTCTAAAACAACAACAACAACAACAAAAAAGGTCTCAACCGGCCATTTAATGGCCTGTTTAGGAAAAAAGTGGATCGGTCATTAAATGGCCGGTTTGGGTATTTTTAAAACTACCCAACTTACGTGGATATATTTATTAATTTGTATTTAACTTTGGATATTAATAAAAATCACGGCCTTTCAAGAGTTCTTTAATTTCTTATTTACCCCTTTATTTTTTATTATATTCAATATGTCCTTTAAATTTGCCTTCTCTTTCTTATTTGCCCATTACACAATAATTATGAACTTAACTATAGTTAAAAGACAAAAAAAAACTTTCAAAAATTTTTGTTTAAGAATTTGATGAGTCTCCTTGTTTTTTGTTACAGCACAACTCAATTTGGTAAAAGAAAGAAAAAGAGAAGAAGATAGGGGTGAGAACAGAAAATGAGAATGAGACTTGGGCAATTCGGGAAGATACGTGGTTAGCAAATTAAAGGAGAATAAGAGGTTGGGCGGATCCGCTCAAGAAGTTTGGTCCATGAGCAGGGTAGCATAAGGGAAATGGAGCTCAAGAAGTTTGAGCTTGTATAAATAGAACAAAGGTTAAAAATACAGAAAAGCAAAGAAAGAAAAATAACATATTAGAATAAAACCAAATTAAGCTAATGAAGATTGAAACCCAACAGCTTCACCTCGTGCTGTGCATGTTGCAGGACCGCCATGGTTCTGATCTCCAATGTTATTTTCTTCCCTTATAACATGTTGTCATCTAATTGAAAACAATACTATACTGGTATCATAGTATATCAGACTACCACTATTATGAGGTGATCAAAGCGATTACTTGGATAGAATAATTACATTAATTTGCAGTGACTACACTGAGTTAGAGCTTCTCAAAGTAGTTTGGAGTGACACAATAAGAACTATAGTCCCAAATTGAGCTGTGCTCATAACAGAAAACAAGGAGACTCATCAAATTTTTAAAGAATATTTTTGTCTTATAACTATAGTTAAGTTTTGTCTAATAGGCAAATAAGAAAGAGAAGACAAAAGTAAAGGACATATTGAATATAATAGAGAGTAAAAGGTAAATAAGAAATTGAAGAACTCTTGAAGGGTAGAAATTAATCCTAATTTCAAAATTTACAAATTTATTTATTTTATTTATTGTCTTTTATATTCAAACTTATTTTAGATTTAAAAAGTTACACAGTTTTTGAGAATAAATAATTCATTTTACAACTTATGCATGTTATGAAGGTTACAAATCGAATGCATATTATTCATTTCACAGTAGCAATAGTTGTTCAAAATTTAGTCCTTGTTTTATTTTTGCTTTATTTTTCTTTATGTTTTTGAATTTCAGACTTTATAATTGTAATAGAGACCTCTCTGGTATCCCTTTAATTAATGGAATTTGAGGTAACGACCTCCACATTTCTTCTTCTTTAAAAGAAGAAAAAAAAGATATCGAATGAAGTGAATATATATAGTGTACGATTAAACACGGCATAACCAAAATAGATTAAACAGGAATCACTTGACATTGACAATTTTAAAAAATAAAGTTTAAAAGTAAAATTTCTAGAGACAATCGATATTATACAAATATCATATTACAAAAAATTGATGAGATTTAGTATATGTTCTCGGTATATTAAATAATTTATAATTTTTTTAACTATTTAATATTAAAAGTTCTTGATGTATCATCAAACAATACTTAAATTACACAAAATTTGTTAAACTATCTATATTTCTAATAACATACTTATAAATTATTTATTTTTCAATTATCATTAAAATTCTCAAAATGATCTCTCCTCAAAATTTGTTGACCATTTGGATGATTGCGAGAATAAATTAACCTATGGCCCAGGGAAGTGTTAAGTGTATCAGCTGACGATCAAAAGAGGTCTGGATTGATTCGACAAGTGTATCTAACCTATGGCCCAGGGAAGAGAGAGAGCTGGCAATTGCTAAATAAAGAATTAGAGTAAGCTAGATACTCCTCAAAAAGTAATTCATGTTCTTCTCACGTGATTAATTAGTAAATATAATGTGAGGGGAATCCAAGACATTATATAGAGAGAAAACAAAGTTACGGTGTGTTGTGCTTGCTGAGAGGATTTGGTGAGCACAATTTCAAAAGTTTATCGGAATGACTACAAACGACGAATTCAAACTGTTGAAATCCATCTACTTTAGTGATGCATGTATATGCAAAATTTTAAACTAAATAGATGTACCAGGTCAAGTAGTCAAAAAATTAATGAAAAATAAATGTACAAAACAACTTATAAAATAACTTGTAAATTTTTTTTTTTTTATCACTTGACTTTGTACTAAATGAATTCGAAACTTTCAAAATTTTACTTGTACATGTATCACTCATCTAAAGTAGATGGATCTCAATAGTTTGAATTCGTCATTTGAAACTATTTGATAGATTTTTAGAATTGTGCTCACCAAACTCTTAATGAGCACAACACCCTAGCTTTGCTCTCTCTCTATATGTATGTGCGTGTGTGTTTATTTCTTGCAATGCTGTTACGTTGCTAGGCTAGGTCTTTACTGATGAGAAAGACTTGGGTCCGATGGATTTCGGGACAGTCCGATTCACTTTAAAATTCGTACGCACGAATTTTAAAGTAGGTGCGAAAGTTGCGGACGCGAATCCTAAAACAGATTGAATGATGAGCGAACCCGTCGAACTCACTTTGGGTCCGATGCCCATCGGACCCAAATTTCTCCCCTTACTGATACATGCATGAGACATACACTCCATGATAGTGGATATAGCAATGCCTATTAAAGCAAGAATATAGCGTTCAATATTAATAATAATCTATATGCTTCAAGCTAACGAGTGCATAAATATGCACAGAAATTTTTCAAGATGTATCAAGTTCTATCATGTTCAAGACGAAAAATAAAGACACGGTGGGTTAATTAATTAAACAATTTCATTGGCATATTGATAAAATTATATAGGACCGCAATAATATCTCAACAATATTATACAATATTTCAAACTTCATTGTCATCTTGATTTAGCTTTATTGTTGTATCTTACTTTTGTAAAATTAAACCAAACTTGTATTGGACAGCGACTTGGCATTAGCGATAGATATGTAGGTGTTAATTCTAACATTCTAATACTCTTATCTATCAATTAATACGAAATTTTGTTCATCTACCATTTCAAAATTTTCGAGTTACCAGCTCTTTGATAGCATATATTGTCTGCGCACCTCTAGAAAACGGTACGCAGGAATTATCTGCCCATAATTTTTTTTGTGCGTATGTATTGTGTGTGTGTCATTTCCAGTGAGTGCGCAAATAAAATCTGCATTTTAAGATCAAAATTTCTTTTTTAGAATGAGTGTACAATGAACACGTCCTCAATATTCGTACAATGATCAATAAACCACTACCAAAATTAACCAAAATTAACCAAAATATAAAAAACCTCTAATAATTATTTCTTCATAATTTTGATCACAACAAAAGTCCAACACAAATTTACATTCTACTTGGCATTAACGCTTAGGTTACTTGGCATTAACGCTTAGGTGCAAACATACCGTTCTAGAAAAATACTCCAACAACAAATCGAGCTATCTTTAATGGTTGTAGTTAAGCCTAACAATTGCAAAAAAAAAAAAAAAAATGCAAATTTGCAAATTTGCAAACTCTTGAAAGAAAAGGAAAAGAATAAATAATTCGACAAAAGTTGAGAGGGCAGGAAAAAAAAGTCAGTAAAAGAGGAAGGTACCTCGATAGCACGCGATCTCACTCTCCACTCTCTCCCGATGTCTCGCCATCCCAAACCCTAACGCAATCTCTATCTCTCCATGGATTTCGCCGAGCTGGAGGCGGTGGAGGGCCTGCGCTGGCCTTGGCATGCTTGGCCCTCCTCTCGCTCCGAAGCGGCGGCGCTTGTCGTCCCTACCGCTGTCCTGGCCACCCCTCTTGCCGTCACGTCGGACCTCCCCTTGCTCCCGTACGACCCTCTACTGTGCACCACGTGTCAGGCGGCCATAAACCCATTCGCGCGGGTCGATTATCGAAGTGCCACGTGGCACTGTCCCTTTTGCGCTGGTAGAAACCCTTTTCCCAGGTCCTATCATGGGATAGGCGAGAACAATCTTCCAGCGGAGCTATTCCCGACCTATTGCTCAGTGGAGTACATACTGCCTTCAAATTCTAACCCTAATGCCATGGGGGTCGGGTTTGTGTTCGTCATTGATGTGTGCACTGAGGAAGAAGAACTTGGGTTTTTAAAAAATGAGATGTTGCATGTGCTTGCTCAGTTGCCGGAGAAAGCCATGGTGGGTTTGGTTTCATTTGGATCCATGGTCTGGGTGCATGATCTCACATGTACTGATTGTTCTAGGGTTTTGGTTCTGCATGGTGACAGAGATCTCTCGTCAGATAAGGTGATTTTCTCTTTTGAATTTTATTTTGAAGGAACAAGGTTAAACTTCATGTACAATTGCACCAGAGAGTGTATCTGTGCAGAATTTGCTCAAACTGCTAGGCAATTGTAAAAAATTGAATCTTAATTAGGGATTAATAGAGTCCAATCAGGGTATATGAAAGCAAATTTAATATAGGTGACAATACCAGTATCCTCTGGTACAAATATTGGATGGTGAATGCCTGAACCCTCTCCCTTATCAGGCATACAAATACACGAATGATGTAACTTTAGAATCCCAATGAATATTTATACTTGTTATTTTGCTATTTTCCAGTGACAATATGGTAAAAGAAAAACACGTGTCGATTCCCAGTTCCCATGATCTGCTTTAGCAAGCAATGAAATCTATACAGAGAAGTGTAATTAGACTATAAATTAAATGGCATAATTTGGAATTCTTTTGATGTCAGATGAAAGAGTTTATGGGCATACCTCAACTCTCACACTCAAAATTTGGAACTCCAATGAACTTCCAAAATCAAAACTTTCTCCTGCCTTTCTCAGAATGTGAGTTCAATATTACCACCGTCATAGAAGATCTGTCCTCCATGCGGGACCATCAGCTGGGTCACCGCCCTTTACGTGCCACTGGTGCAGCCATCTCTGCTGCTGTGGCCCTTCTAGAAGGTTCTCTACCTGACCATATTGGTGCCCGTGTAATGGTGTTCACATCAGGGCCTGCCACATGTGGACCGGGCAAGGTTGCTGAAACAGATCTATCTAAACCAATTCGGTCCCACCGTGACCTCATCAACGGCAATGCACCTCTAGCTGAGAAGGCTGAGAATTTCTACAAGAAACTGGCACATAGACTATCTGACAAATCAATCGTACTCGACTTCTTCGCATCCTCTCTTGACCAAGTTGGTGCTGCCGAGTTGAGGTACCCTGTGGAGACATCAGGCGGGATCATGGTACTGGCCGAGTCATTTGAGTCCAACCAATTTAAGAAATGTCTGAATCACATTTTCAAACCAGGGGAAAACAGCCACCTTGGCATGAATCTTGATGCAACCATTGATGTGGTCACATCAAAGGAGATCAAAATATGTGGGGCCCTTGGACCCTGCATCTCCCGTCGAGTAAAAAATAAACTAGTAAGTGAGAAGGAAATTGGAGAAGGTGGGACCTACTCATGGAAAACAAGTGCCATCACACCTAAAACGTGCATCGCATTTTTGTTTGAAGTGAGCGGCCATGAGAAAAATGCAGAGCAACCTACGGTCTTTTTCGTGCAGTTCAAGACTAAATATCGACATGGGGATGGTGGATTCCATATGAGGGTTACCACAGCTGCGAGGCGGTGGGCCTCTCCCCGCTCCCCCGAGATAATGTCAGGGTTTGACCAGGAGGCTGCCGCGGCTGTGGTTGCTAGGCTGGCAATCCGCCGTGCTGAGGAGTACTTTGTACGCGACGTAATCAGATGGCTTGACAAAATGCTTATTCGTTTCACAGCGAAATTTGGGGACTATGCACCTGAAGACCCCTCCACTTTTCGTCTCTCCTCAAATTTCTCTCTCTACCCACAATTCATGTACTATTTCCGTAGGTCCCAGTTCATTGATGTGTTCAATAGCTCTCCCGATGAGACTGCTTTCTTTCGATTGATGCTCAACCGAGAAGGTGTGGTTGGGTCGCTTATCATGATCCAGCCGACTTTGTTTCAGTACTCATTCGATGGGCCACCTATACCAGTTTTGCTTGACATAAGCTCGGTTTCGCCAGATGTAATTCTCCTCTTTGACTCGTACTTCCATGTAGTGATCCACTATGGATCAAAGGTTGCACATTGGAGGAAAATGGGATATGAGAACGACCCCGCTCACGAGAACTTCCGGAAACTTCTGGAAGCGCCAGAGGCAGATGTGGAGTCACTGGTGGCAGATCGGGTCCCACCACCCAGGCTTATAAAGTGCGACCAGTATGGGAGCCAAGCAAGGTTTCTGCTAGCCAGACTGAACCCGTCAGTTACTCAGAAAACTCGGCTGACGGATGGGTCCGAGGTAATTTTCACCGACGACATCAGCTTGCAAGCTTTTATTGAACACTTGCAGGAGTTGGCTGTGCAGGGGTGAATTTTAACTATAAAAAGTCATTAATCGCCCATTGCGTTGTGCAGTTTTGTTCAAAATTTTAGTGGATTATTGTATATGAGGTTCCATTTTATGTTATTATTTTATTGGTCATCATTTAGGTGTTTAGAATTTGGCAAGGTGGGTTTGGGGATATTTGGTGTTGGACTAGTAACTAGGGTTTCAGTTTTGTAAGTTTAGTAGGATGAGGTTTGCTTTGAACAGTATCAGTGTTCTCAGTGATTATTTTCCTACAAAATATTTGCATAGGTTTCTCCGATCCGAAGTTCTCAACCGTTTTATCTACGTACTAAAAAAAAACATTTTGTTGACTGGGAAACTCCGATTGTTGAACTGGATTTGCTATAGGAGTTGATATAAAATTGGTTTGATTTTTCTTTCGAGATGTAACCCTTAGGCCATTTTCGTATTAAAAATAAAAATGATTACAAGTTAATTTAAATAAAACAAGAAAAACCTTCCTACAAATCCTCCTATATAGCCTTAAAATTGCACTAAAATTACCTCATAGGATCAAAATAAAAAAAAATTTATAATCCTAAAATTCCACTCCCGTAGTCCCATGTGATGTTTTCACTGGCGACCTTTCCGTTAGATATTTTATGCTTACCTCTAGGTTAGATATTTTCTTACTATTTGTCATTTAAGAAGAGTGAAAAATAATGTAAAAAAGAAATAAGAGCTTAATTGATAGCAATGAAAAAACAGAGTTCATCTAAAACCAATATTATTAATTCATTAATATATCATCTTCTATTATATATAATTAAATTGATTATGGATGGGATGGGACCGCTAAGTCGGCAAGTGAATCATGTGTTGCACAGTGAAAATGACAGAGAAGAGGATTGAACTGGTCTGTTCTGTTTGGCAGCAGTTGTGCAGTGCTGCCTTGATCATAAATCAATAAATCATGCCCCCTTTCTTTCTCCGTGCTTCGCATTAAATGATCTACTGCCATGTTCTTCCAAGACATTAGTTTCCTTTCCTTTTGTGCTGCTTTAATTTGTTCTACCTTTTCCTTTGTCCCTCCCTCCCTCTTTCTTTCTGCTATTTTCTGTGTATCATTTAGAGACTCAGATATCTTGTGCGAAAATAAAACATCCGAAACATCATGCATACATATTTGTGTTCATACTGTGAAACCCAATTTGTATTTGTATATTTCACCAAAATAGTTCAAATCCAAAACTTCACGCTGTAATTGTTGAAGAGTGTTTTCCTCATCTTATCAGTAATTTAAGAATTAGATAAATTAAAAACCACTCAAGCTCCTTATTTTTTTTTTCTTTTTCACTTCCATTTTTTTTATATTGTTTTGGGCCGCAACATGTGGTCCCCTATAATGGTTGGCAACTTGGACAAGAGGATTATTTGGATATATTATATAGATACAAATCAGATTCCAAACAAAAAGAAGGATCCATCATTGTCCATATATATATCTCCTTATCTATGACATCAACAACGGTGACTGTAGCAACAGCAACTCAAGGTTATTTCCTGTTTTCAAAACACAATGTCAAACTGTATGTGTTTGGTTTACAATAACTCATTATGGAAAAAAAGAGAGTTGCTAGCTAGTCCTTAATCAACTTGTGGTCCTAAAGGATTCGTTGCCTTTGTTATTTATTTCACGGAATTCAGAATTCTTCTTTTCATTTTTTGGAACCGTTTGATCTTCATCGAACACACCAGATCATGTTAAAAGCATTATCCGATCCAACTCGTTCGTTTTAGATCGGACGGTCCAAATATAGATAGTAAGATCATGCTTTTCATGTGATGACTAACAGTAGTATGAACCCTAGTGTTTTCTGTGCTAAACAATACACATACTTTGTTATTTCTTTTCAAACTACAAATAGACAGAATAAAAATATAAGAGAATACAGCAAAAAGATCAAAAAGAGGAGGTAGAAACTTTTTGGGGTCACCGTTAAATCTAGCACATTTCATCCAAGAGGTCGGTTAAAACCTAAAATTTACGGCCCAACTAACTTTTAAGACCCAAAATTTACGGCCCAATTAATTTGCTAGACCAAAATTTCTGTCCAACAGCTTAGCAGATGATATTCTTTTGCTAACCATGGGAGTTTCTTTTTATATATATATATATATATATTTTCAGATTCCTATTGAAACAAATTCTTCTATCTTTTGACTTCACAATTGTTAATTAGATAAAAAATTCTATGATAAAGTTCAAATGTGCATGTGATCAAAATAGCAAATTAAATTTCTTCATGCTAGAATAAAGCATCCAAATTTTTTTTTTCTCAAATTTTTTTTTTCCGTGATCTTTGCTTATTTTTAGGTAGATTCAACTCCATAAAAGCAAGGTCCGAGAAGCTTCATCCGATCAAAAAAAGGGTACTAATAATTATAGACAGATGGGTTGAGTATATAATAATACATGCTCCAATTGATATGCACATGGCCTGCTCCCCCACTTGATTGTACAAATCAAGCATCCAATACAATATTCAAATAAAGAAACAGTCAAAAAATTGCAAGATTCCCACAAATAATTAGAAAATATAAAACCACTTAATAATAATACTAGAAAACGAGGGAATAATAATAAGGTACCGTTCTAACAACGCAAGAGGAAGCATCATAGCAATACACAGACCACTAACAATTAATTAATTAATTAATACAGCAAAGGCCAAAGGCCAAAGGCTAGCTAGACAAACAAACATGTAACATGACAATAACACCATAATTATTCTTTTACCTTGATTCAGATATCACAACACTTTTTTTTAACAAAACAATAAACATATTGTCTAAATCAAAACCCTGACACACTCACATAAAAACATTATGCCAAGCTCATTAATTTTTCAATATTCATTGCTCCCTTACATGCCAATTAATTTAAGCATGGTTCTTGCTTTTGTCCTTTGCCTTTGGTGCAGCTGCATTTACAAAAAATATATGGAAATAAAAAAATGTAAGCTTTACTTGATTACCAAATAAATTAATTTAGCTCATAAATATTTTAACTGAAGAATTAAGTGCAAGAAAAAGATACTGACCGAGGCCAATGGCTTCGGATCCTTTCATTATCCGTAAACGCTTGCATGAATCAACAAACATCCTGGATACATTAATAAAAAAAAAGATTAATCTTGAAGCAAATAAAGCTACTTTAATTTTTTTTTTAATAATATGTAATATTTATTTTATTGAATACTAACCCCCAAGGGACATCGCCAACCAGCATCCAATCGCCATCCTTGTCTTCATAGGTTGGCAGATACTCTGATCCATTATTTCCACCTTCACAGTTGTATAATCGTACACCAACAAACAATAAATTATTAATACAGCAAAGAAAATTAAATCACAACTTAATTTCTTCACAATTTACAGTGCAGAATCCTTGCAAATGTTTTAATTAAGGAACTATAATTACCAGTAGTGAAAGAGCTAAACATCTTCTCTAAGGCAGCAGAGAGTTCCTTGTAGCTATTGTACATCTTCAGATCTATTTTGCGAAGGTAGGGCGCACCATCCATGCTAACCTTCACGAATGATGCGGTATTATTGTTGGCAGATTTCTCTCCGTCGTCTTTCGTTTTGTTCTTCTCGGACTGGACGGTCATGATGTTCTTGCGGAATGATCGGACAGGTGGCCAACCAACTGCCTGTGCCCTATTAATTTAAGATAAAAATGTTAATTACAGCTAGCTAGCTAGCTAGATTATGAATTGCCCTGCCTAGATGCAATGATATAAATTATAGATCAATAGATAAATAATTTTGTACTGTAGTATTTCTCCATTTTATCATTTTTGTCTACATTTTTAGGCAGTTGAATGTGACCATAAATAAATATTCAGTACGTTCTTTTGTTTTCTTAACTTCTCTTATGTTTTAGAAGAAAAACCACTTTTTTAAATTAGATTATTGTCCTAGCTAATCGTATAATTACACCTAAAATTGTACGAATTAAAACTAATATACAATCTTTTCATATTATTGGTAATGAACACCGGGTTTTTTTATCACGTCGACTGGAGTAACGAAGGATCACCTTTCTCTCTTTCTAAACCTCCTCTCGCACCCCCCATCCCCCGCCCCGACCCCAATGCATTTAGAGAGCGAAGGACGAGAACGATGTCAAGATGTTTATTATTTTTTAATAATAAACATCAAGCAGAATTAAAACTAGTAATTAATTGTTTGAGCCGAAATTAAGGCCAAGTAAAAGAAAGTATTAATATAGATATATATAAACAGACAGAGGAAAAATTATGTACTTGGGAGCTCTAGGCTTCTCGGGGTTACTAGTGGCAATGACAGAAGCGAGATTTTTCACGCTAGGAGATCGGTTGATAGTCGCCTCCTCTTCTTTCTTCACCTCCTCCATTCCCATAGTTGGCAACTTTAGTTTGAGATCTATTGTCTCCTCAAATCCTCTCTTGCATGAGTTCTTCACCGCATCTCCATCTCCCGGCAACCCGAGCCGGAGCTCGGTCTCCTCCATCCGTAAACCAGTCATCACTAAAAAACAATGCAAATTAGTGCCACCTTTCTTCAAACTCCTTTTTCCCCTCTCTCTCTCTCTCTTATATATTCTTACTTCTGATCTCTTTAATTCCTATGCTCTTGTTTGCTTCCAAAAGAGCTAGGCAAAAAGGAAGGGAGAGACCAAACAATAGGTATTAGAGTAAGAGGGTATATATAGAAAATGTATGCATCAGTTAGTTATGGTGAAGATATGAACTTGCCTTTTGCCTATCGCTTAGGTCTCATATGTTCCCTTTGGCCTGATCAGTTGTGGCAGAGTTCTGTATACTTAAATGTGCATCATTTGGTATGTGTCTGAGAAATATATTCTAGTCCATTTATGCTCTTTAAAAAAGGTCCAGCAAACAATTTCTGTTTAATAAGAAAAAAAAATGTCAAGGTTCAAATTATTATGTAAGACTTACTGTATACTGAATTTTTTTTTTTATGAAAAGAGGTATGTTCAATTATTATGTAAGACACTTGAAGAAGAAAAAAATGTCAAGTTTCAAATTTAAGTACTTTTTTAAATAATATTAGCTACATGCTTAATTATGTGTTGCATCATGTCCTGCTTTTACAATAAAGAGGAAATCACTTGACATCTCTTTATTTATTTGAAAATTTTGACAATCTTAAAAAATAAATTTAAAATTTAAAATTAAACATTACAGCCATGATCTAGCTATATATTATCTCTACATATATCATTTCTATAAAAAACGACAAAATTTGGTGCATATTACATTGTACATCAAGTGGCTAGAAATTTCAAATGTTCAAAATTAACGGTCCTTGATACATCATCAAACAAGACTTAAATTGTAAGAAATTCAATTATTGAACTATCTATATGTACAACAACATACCTATAATTTTTTTTAAATCAATGGTCAAGATTGTCAAAATAACTATTATCAAGAGATTCCACCTTTATAGATAATTTCAGTTTTACTTGCTTATGTGTTGCATGCCGGCCTACTTTAATAGATAATTGTATAAAATATTTTATTTTTTGATGTTTTATCCAATATTTTTGTCTTTAAGAAACTTAATTTTTGTCTAAAATAAAAAATTACATCTTTAAATATGAGTTTCAATTTCATATAAATTTCAGCTATTATTTTCTTAGATAATGAACAGTCTCTTGTTAAAACTAAAGAAGAAGATGTTCTTTAGAAATTAAACTTATATAATTGAATTTCTAATGCATATATACAGGGACAAAGAGAAAGAAGAAATCGCACTTTTCTCTTTGGACCTTCTAATTTGTCAAATGCAATATTTGTTTGACTTTTCTCATAAAATTAAATTATACTTGTTATTCAAGCCCCTCTTATTTTTCTAATGCATCATGTCGCCGACCATAGTGACAAATGAATTATTCGGATTCAGTTCGGTAGGGTCAAAAATTTGTGATCGGGTATAATTCAGGAATGATTCGGAATTATCCGGATCAGAAATCTCAATCCCACAACGGAGAAAAAAAAAAGTTTTGAAAAATTCGGGAAAAATTCGTGAATATTTCGGTCAAAGTTTGGTCAACCGAATAATTCGGCGTTCGGTTTGCCATCACCAAACAACCGAATTATTCATGAATCTTGTGACTATGCCGCAGACAGGCAATCCAAAAAATAAAAAGATATTAAAATTTATACAAGAAATGGGCACAGAGGATCTGAAGAGCATAGTAACCCGGGACTGGGAAGGGGGTGGTGCACAAAACCCGAGTGATTAGGTAGGCCCATCGGAGGTGCCACATGCTGACACGTGTCGTAGATTAGCTGGACATGAACCCGGTTTAGACGGGGGCCTCCTCCAGTCCTCCTCTTTGTTTCTCTTTGAATCTTTGATTAGTGATCGATCACTGATTAGTGGCAAGGTGACTTTTGCGGCAGCACCTATCGAATGATTACTGTGGGTCTCATTTAATGCTCCCTGGGTCCCACACTCCCACATCCCTAGTTGCACCGAGTGTTGTAATTACCTGATTTGATATCATCATATCTCCCTTTCTCTTTCTCTTTTTAGTTTCTTTTTTAAGGAAACATCATTTACCTCCATTTAAAGTCCGTTCTTCCTCTCGTGTCTTTGAAATTCTGGTGCTCTGCTCTTGTCAAATATAGAAAGAAGAGAGAGGAGTAGAACTAAGGTGTTCTTAAGTTCATCAAACTTCTTTGTGAACTTAACTCTAAAATTTATTGAATTAGCTTCAAACGACGAATTCAAACCGTTGAAATATTTCTACCTTAGAAGTGATGCGTCTACATGTGAAAATTTTAGAATTTTAAAATAATTTTGTATAGAGTCAAGTAGTTAAAAGACGTCCAAAAAATGAATGCATTAAAATTAATTTATAAACCTTCTAATTTTGACCACTTGACTTTATACTAAATTAATTCAAAACTTTAAAATTTTCACATGTAGACGCATCATTCATAAGATAGAAGGATTTCAACGGTTTGGATTCGTCATTTGAAGCCAATTCGATATGTTTTAGAGTTGAGTTCACAAAGAGGCTTGGTGAACTTAGGAACACCCTAGTTCTACTCGAAGAGAGAGACCATTTTGGCACATTATTAATAGGTTTTAGTATATTTGAGAGGGTGATAATCATTGTACAAATCATGATAAAAAAACCAAATAATTGGAAATTTATTTTGGTTTATTAATATAATTCCTAGTTTATCAATGATTTGGCCTTTGACAAGGTAAACAAGTTTAATCATGTAATTTAGTCTGTTTACCTTCTTGAATCTATATATGGGTGATATATTTATGAACAATAAATTGAGAATTTATTCATACTACACAGAAGAATAAATGAACTATTTATTTTGTTTTTAATCAAATAGGGGTCAAGCCCCTTGTGAATGTATTGATGAATGATGAGAACAAATAACTGTCCACACCCCCGGACCACCCGCCGCGCATTTACGCGCAAGGCGATTAGCACATCACATACATTATCAATAATAAATCCAAACAAGCCACTTTATTGTAAATAAATGAGTTCCACACACCAATAGAAAGGGAAAAACACGTCAGACATGGCAATTCAAACAGTCACTGCCACGTCTGTACAGTATTTGTTCATACAACAGAAAATTAAATAAATAGTGGCTAAGTAAATAACTCCCGCTAGTTTTCTCACTCGCGTCCATCCTCCAGGTCCTCAGCTTCAGTTCCTGGAACCCACATAAAAGTGGAAACAAAACGGGTGAGAGAATCGAACTATCTCTCAGTGCGGGATTTAGTTCCAGCCCGGTGCTTTTACAAATGAATGCATTAAATACCCTAATAACATAAAAGTAAAGGTTTTGAAATAACCCCCAATTTTCCTATCAATTCAATTATGCAATCTTTTCAAAACATTCTCAGTTCTGTTCCTGTTTCTCTGTAAAAATTCTCACACTCCGGGTTCGCCACACACGGACAATCCGGCCTTTCTCCCTTGGGAATCCATGCCCGTACATGAAAACTTAGAGAGTCGTCACACGAGGACGAGCTGTTCTGTTCTGTTCTTACTCCGGATCACCACACACGGATAATCCGGCCTTTCTCTCTGAGAACCCATGCCCATGCAGGATAACCCAAAGAGTCGCCACACGAGGACGAGTCTGGAAGGGTCGTTGCGGGGACCCAACCGGCGGATCGCCACACACGGACGATCCGATTTTCGAAAACACATGCAGAACCGCCACACAGGGACGGCCCCAATTTAAAACAGTTCATTAAAAGCTTTCCTTGTTCACATTCACACTATCCTGTCAGTTCAAATCAATGCATCCAAAAAAGTTCCTAACATGCAATTCTACACAAAACAAAAGAGAATTCGACATTCTCAACATGCAGTTCATCTACCAGGTTGGGAAAAAGGATTACCTACCTTAATCCACGCATTTCTTATTATTTGTAAAAAGACCAGGAACCCGCACCTGTACTCTCAGTGACTCCGTTTGAGCGTGTGTCGGAATCTCGCGTATTCTCAGCGTCTCCTAGAATCTCGCGGTTCGCTCCTTGATTATTGTACTGATTAGATCGTTTTTAAGAGTGAAGAGGTTCGGTTTGGGTATTGGGTTACTGGGTTTAGGTTTTGGTTCATAGGATTTCGGATCTAGGGTTAATGGTTAATGGGTTTCGGGTTAGGGTTAGGGTTAGGGTTAATGGGTTAATGGGTTTCGGCCGGCCAAGTGAAGGGAGAGGGAGAGGGAGAGGGCGGAATAGAGAGAGAGGTCAGGGGGTTCGGCTGGGGTTCTTCGGGTCAGCGGCGCTGGGTTTCTTCGGGTCAGCGGCGGCGGCCAAGGGAGAGGGCGGTTTAGAGAGAGAAAGGGCAGGGGTAGGGTTCGGCCAAAGGAAGGGGTAGAGGGGAAAGGGTTGATCGGTGACAGAAAAATCAAGAGAGAGAGAGGAGTTTGCCTTTGTCGCAAGAGAGAAGAAGAGAGGGAGAGTGATCGGTGATAATCAAAGAGAGAGAGAGAGAGTGTTGCGTAAGTCAGAGAGGAAAAGGGAATACAAGGGAGGGGGTCTGCTTTGAGATCCATGCAGAATAGCATTGAACGGTTCAGATTCTTCAAAGAGTAAAGGGATAAGGAGAGGGATTTCGCTGGAGTGAAAGGGAATGAAATGAGCGGACCCCAGCCAACAGAGAGAACGGGAAGAGAAGGTTCTCTAAATGCAAAAATATATGATTGCTTTAAGATTCGTGCAAAATAAAAATAATGAATGGTTGAGATGCTTCCAAAGTCAAATGGGATATACCTTAATAGGGAATTAATTATGGTGGGGTGCGGATCAGAACCAACTCAATTTTGGGCCTTGGGCTAAAACCGAAGTTTGCTCCCAGCCTTAACATGGAAAAATGAGTGGCTTTGAGATTCGTGCTAAATGTATTTGTACGGTTGAGATCATTCCAAAACAAAAGAGGTATATAGTTCATGCTATTCTAGGAATCAATTGTATCTAATCGAACAATTTGATAAAATTGGTGTTTAAGAATTGATACGAAATTTTCGATAGTTTCTTGATTAATCTTATAATTTAGTTGCTATGAAAAATAATTATTTAATTTACAAATGTTATTAATAATTGTATTCTTAATTAGAAAAGCTAAAGTTGTTAATCATAAATCTATAATTTGAAAATTTAGAATTGATTTAGTAGTCAAACTTATTAATTTAATGTATCCCGCCTAATTAACTAACTTTTACCTTCCTTAATTAACTAATTAAGTTTTAATTAGTTGTAAATCTTAATTTTAAATTTTGTATGAACAATATATTGTGTAACTTATAAATGTATAAACTATTTCAATTACTGATGTAAATCGGACCACAGTAACCTTCTATTCAAAGTAGTTATTTTGAGTTACGTATTACAGTAATATATTTAATGAAAGAAGAAGAAAATATATATATATATATAAACTATATATGTATCGTACATTAATTTAGTATTTCAAATACATGACGCTATATAATTCAGTTATATTGTTCTTAAAATGAATTTAACAATTAGACCGTACCTCAAAATACATGGCGTTACATTCTTTCCCCCTTCAAAAAGAATTTTGTCCTCAAAATTCAAACCCTAAGTTGTATTTAAGTTTGCTCAAAATACAGGGCGTTACATTCTCCCCCCCTCAAAAGAATTTTGTCCTCAAAATTCAAATATTAAATTATAAATAATTTTCTACGCTTCCGTTGCGCCACTCTGATTAAATTATAAATTATAATTATTTTTTTTTTAAATTATAATTAAAGTACATGAAATATTGACAAGTTTAATGAGGCCAAAAATAAATAAGCATTAACCAAAGTTGGATGAAGTCAGATGAGATGCAAGTAAAGTTGATCGAAGATCATTGACTTGATTGTCAAACTTTTTAATTAATCTACAACAAGGAGTTCGAAATCTTTTTTTAATTAAATTGGTTCTTTGGATCAGTCGTTAGCACGGTTATATAAATTTTCAGGAAAACCAAGGGTCACGAGTGACACTCTCTAAAAGAGAACTTATTAATATTGTAGTATCGTAACTGTTCAAACTAGAACATTGGTAATTTGGTTGTAATGATAAATGTCATTATTAATAAAGATAAATATAAATATAAATATATTACTACCTAAATTATCACGGTAAGAATTTAACGTTTTTTTTTTTTTTTTTTTTTTCTTTTCTCTCCAAGCCTCGCTGGTGGTTATCGGACCGGTTATTTCTGTCGACTCCACTTTTAATGTAGATCCTATCTTGTCTGACTATTCTAGCTGTGCACTAATGTCGAAATCTTCTTCATCCAATAATTCCTTAATGTTGACATCAAGTAAGGTTTCAATAGGCCGGAGTACCATCCTGCCGTTGGCTTCTTGTTTACATGTTGCTTCTCTAAACTCACGTCTCGGACGTCTATGAGAGCATTATTTTTCTTCAGCCAATCCAATCCTAAGATTAATTCGTAGTTCCTAGCATATCCTACGATAGGATCCACAGACCATAAGCCGTTATGTGTGTTGATGTAGAGGTTAGGACAGAAAAGTTCTTCATCTTCGATTTCTTGGTTTTCGAACTCAGAATGCATGAACCTTCCCTGTCTTGCGGATCACGACTCTCTCTCCTATCACAACTTCAGGTGATAAGTACGAGCGTCTGCTACTTGTCGAGATGTGAGTGTGGACTGATATCCCTGCTAAGTCACAATTTCCATCTAGCCTCTTTGCTTCCCTCGCGAAGTTCCTCCGGTACGCCTTCGGATTGACTATCTGAATTTCCTTAAGCGTTTTCTACCATGTAGCGTAGTACTATGGATTAGTTTTCTAAAGACCAGACCTTAGTATGTTCTCTCTTAGTGGTTAGTTATTGATATTGTATGTGCTGGCTCTGATACCAACTAAGTTGTCACACCCCCGGACCACCCGCCGCGCATTTACGCGCAAGGCGATTAGCACATCACATACATTATCAATAATAAATCCAAACAAGCCACTTTATTGTAAATAAATGAGTTCCACACACCAATAGAAAGGGAAAAACACGTCAGACATGGCAATTCAAACAGTCACTGCCACGTCTGTACAGTATTTGTTCATACAACAGAAAATTAAATAAATAGTGGCTAAGTAAATAACTCCCGCTAGTTTTCTCACTCGCGTCCATCCTCCAGGTCCTCAGCTTCAGTTCCTGGAACCCACATAAAAGTGGAAACAAAACGGGTGAGAGAATCGAACTATCTCTCAGTGCGGGATTTAGTTCCAGCCCGGTGCTTTTACAAATGAATGCATTAAATACCCTAATAACATAAAAGTAAAGGTTTTGAAATAACCCCCAATTTTCCTATCAATTCAATTATGCAATCTTTTCAAAACATTCTCAGTTCTGTTCCTGTTTCTCTGTAAAAATTCTCACACTCCGGGTTCGCCACACACGGACAATCCGGCCTTTCTCCCTTGGGAATCCATGCCCGTACATGAAAACTTAGAGAGTCGTCACACGAGGACGAGCTGTTCTGTTCTGTTCTTACTCCGGATCACCACACACGGATAATCCGGCCTTTCTCCCTTGGGAATCCATGCCCGTACATGAAAACTTAGAGAGTCGTCACACGAGGACGAGCTGTTCTGTTCTGTTCTTACTCCGGATCACCACACACGGATAATCCGGCCTTTCTCTCTGAGAACCCATGCCCATGCAGGATAACCCAAAGAGTCGCCACACGAGGACGAGTCTGGAAGGGTCGTTGCGGGGACCCAACCGGCGGATCGCCACACACGGACGATCCGATTTTCGAAAACACATGCAGAACCGCCACACAGGGACGGCCCCAATTTAAAACAGTTCATTAAAAGCTTTCCTTGTTCACATTCACACTATCCTGTCAGTTCAAATCAATGCATCCAAAAAAGTTCCTAACATGCAATTCTACACAAAACAAAAGAGAATTCGACATTCTCAACATGCAGTTCATCTACCAGGTTGGGAAAAAGGATTACCTACCTTAATCCACGCATTTCTTATTATTTGTAAAAAGACCAGGAACCCGCACCTGTACTCTCAGTGACTCCGTTTGAGCGTGTGTCGGAATCTCGCGTATTCTCAGCGTCTCCTAGAATCTCGCGGTTCGCTCCTTGATTATTGTACTGATTAGATCGTTTTTAAGAGTGAAGAGGTTCGGTTTGGGTATTGGGTTACTGGGTTTAGGTTTTGGTTCATAGGATTTCGGATCTAGGGTTAATGGTTAATGGGTTTCGGGTTAGGGTTAGGGTTAGGGTTAATGGGTTAATGGGTTTCGGCCGGCCAAGTGAAGGGAGAGGGAGAGGGAGAGGGCGGAATAGAGAGAGAGGTCAGGGGGTTCGGCTGGGGTTCTTCGGGTCAGCGGCGCTGGGTTTCTTCGGGTCAGCGGCGGCGGCCAAGGGAGAGGGCGGTTTAGAGAGAGAAAGGGCAGGGGTAGGGTTCGGCCAAAGGAAGGGGTAGAGGGGAAAGGGTTGATCGGTGACAGAAAAATCAAGAGAGAGAGAGGAGTTTGCCTTTGTCGCAAGAGAGAAGAAGAGAGGGAGAGTGATCGGTGATAATCAAAGAGAGAGAGAGAGAGTGTTGCGTAAGTCAGAGAGGAAAAGGGAATACAAGGGAGGGGGTCTGCTTTGAGATCCATGCAGAATAGCATTGAACGGTTCAGATTCTTCAAAGAGTAAAGGGATAAGGAGAGGGATTTCGCTGGAGTGAAAGGGAATGAAATGAGCGGACCCCAGCCAACAGAGAGAACGGGAAGAGAAGGTTCTCTAAATGCAAAAATATATGATTGCTTTAAGATTCGTGCAAAATAAAAATAATGAATGGTTGAGATGCTTCCAAAGTCAAATGGGATATACCTTAATAGGGAATTAATTATGGTGGGGTGCGGATCAGAACCAACTCAATTTTGGGCCTTGGGCTAAAACCGAAGTTTGCTCCCAGCCTTAACATGGAAAAATGAGTGGCTTTGAGATTCGTGCTAAATGTATTTGTACGGTTGAGATCATTCCAAAACAAAAGAGGTATATAGTTCATGCTATTCTAGGAATCAATTGTATCTAATCGAACAATTTGATAAAATTGGTGTTTAAGAATTGATACGAAATTTTCGATAGTTTCTTGATTAATCTTATAATTTAGTTGCTATGAAAAATAATTATTTAATTTACAAATGTTATTAATAATTGTATTCTTAATTAGAAAAGCTAAAGTTGTTAATCATAAATCTATAATTTGAAAATTTAGAATTGATTTAGTAGTCAAACTTATTAATTTAATGTATCCCGCCTAATTAACTAACTTTTACCTTCCTTAATTAACTAATTAAGTTTTAATTAGTTGTAAATCTTAATTTTAAATTTTGTATGAACAATATATTGTGTAACTTATAAATGTATAAACTATTTCAATTACTGATGTAAATCGGACCACAGTAACCTTCTATTCAAAGTAGTTATTTTGAGTTACGTATTACAGTAATATATTTAATGAAAGAAGAAGAAAATATATATATATATAAACTATATATGTATCGTACATTAATTTAGTATTTCAAATACATGACGCTATATAATTCAGTTATATTGTTCTTAAAATGAATTTAACAATTAGACCGTACCTCAAAATACATGGCGTTACATTCTTCCCCCCTTCAAAAAGAATTTTGTCCTCAAAATTCAAACCCTAAGTTGTATTTAAGTTTGCTCAAAATACAGGGCGTTACATTCTTCCCCCCCTCAAAAGAATTTTGTCCTCAAAATTCAAATATTAAATTATAAATAATTTTTCTACGTTTCCGTTGCGCCACTCTGATTAAATTATAAATTATAATTATTATTTTATTTTTTTTTAAACCATAATTAAAGTACATGAAATATTGACAAGTTTAATGAGGCCAAAAATAAATAAGCATTAACCAAAGTTGGATGAAGTCAGATCAGATGCAAGTAAAGTTGATCGAAGATCATTGACTTGATTGTCAAACTTTGTTAATTAATCTATAACAAGGAGTTCGAAATTTCTTTTTAATTAAATTGGTTCTTTGGATCAGTCGTTAGCACGGTTATATAAATTTTCAGGAAAACCAAGGGTCACGAGTGACACTCTCTAAAAGAGAACTTATTAATATTGTAGTATCGTAACTGTTCAAACTAGAACATTGGTAATTTGGTTGTAATGATAAATGTCATTATTAATAAAGATAAATATAAATATAAATATATTACTACCTAAATTATCACGGTAAGAATTTAACGTTTTTTTTTTTTTTTTCTTTTTCTTTTCTCTCCAAGCCTCGCTGGTGGTTATCGGACCGGTTATTTCTGTCGACTCCACTTTTAATGTAGATCCTATCTTGTCTGACTATTCTAGCTGTGCACTAATGTCGAAATCTTCTTCATCCAATAATTCCTTAATGTTGACATCAAGTAAGGTTTCAATAGGCCGGAGTACCATCATGCCGCTGGCTTCTTGTTTACATGTTGCTTCTCTAAACTCACGTCTCGGACGTCTATGAGAGCATTATTTTTCTTCAGCCAATCCAATCCTAAGATTAATTCGTAGTTCCTAGCATATCCTACGATAGGATCCACAGACCATAAGCCGTTATGTGTGTTGATGTAGAGGTTAGGACAGAAAAGTTCTTCATCTTCGATTTCTTGGTTTTCGAACTCAGAATGCATGAACCTTCCCTGTCTTGCGGATCACGACTCTCTCTCCTATCACAACTTCAGGTGATAAGTACGAGCGTCTGCTACTTGTCGAGATGTGAGTGTGGACTGATATCCCTGCTAAGTCACAATTTCCATCTAGCCTCTTTGCTTCCCTCGCGAAGTTCCTCCGGTACGCCTTCGGATTGACTATCTGAATTTCCTTAAGCGTTTTCTACCATGTAGCGTAGTACTATGGATTAGTTTTCTAAAGACCAGACCTTAGTATGTTCTCTCTTAGTGGTTAGTTATTGATATTGTATGTGCTGGCTCTGATACCAACTAAGTTGTCACACCCCCGGACCACCCGCCGCGCATTTACGCGCAAGGCGATTAGCACATCACATACATTATTAATAATAAACCCAAACAAGCCACTTTATTGTAAATAAATGAGTTCCACACACCAATAGAAAGGGAAAAAACACGTCAGACATGGCAATTCAAACAGTCACTGCCACGTCTGTACAGTATTTGTTCATACAACAGAAAATTAAATAAATAGTGGCTAAGTAAATAACTCCCGCTAGTTTTCTCACTCGCGTCCATCCTCCAGGTCCTCAGCTTCAGTTCCTGGAACCCACATAAAAGTGGAAACAAAACGGGTGAGAGAATCGAACTATCTCTCAGTGCGGGATTTAGTTCCAGCCCGGTGCTTTTACAAATGAATGCATTTAATACCCTAATAACATAAAAGTAAGGGTTTTGAAATAACCCCCAATTTTCCTATCAATTCAATTATGCAATCTTTTCAAAACATTCTCAGTGCTGTTCCTGTTTCTCTTTAAAAATTCTCACACTCCGGGTTCGCCACACACAGACAATCCGGCCTTTCTCCCTTGGGAATCCATGCCCGTACATGAAAACTTAGAGAGTCGTCACACGAGGACGAGCTGTTCTGTTCTGTTCTTACTCCGGATCACCACACACGGATAATCCGGCCTTTCTCCCTTGGGAATCCATGCCCGTACATGAAACTTAGAGAGTCGTCACACGAGGACGAGCTGTTCTGTTCTGTTCTTACTCCGGATCACCACACACGGATAATCCGGCCTTTCTCTCTGAGAACCCATGCCCATGCAGGATAACCCAAAGAGTCGCCACACGAGGACGAGTCTGGAAGGGTCGTTGCGGGGACCCAACCGGCGGATCGCCACACACGGACGATCCGATTTTCGAAAACACATGCAGAACCGCCACACAGGGACGGCCCCAATTTAAAACAGTTCATTAAAAGCTTTCCTTGTTCACATTCACACTATCCTGTCAGTTCAAATCAATGCATCCAAAAAAGTTCCTAACATGCAATTCTACACAAAACAAAAGAGAATTCGACATTCTCAACATGCAGTTCATCTACCAGGTTGGGAAAAAGGATTACCTACCTTAATCCACGCATTTCTTATTATTTGTAAAAAGACCAGGAACCCGCACCTGTACTCTCAGTGACTCCGTTGAGCGTGTGTCGGAATCTCGCGTATTCTCAGCGTCTCCTAGAATCTCGCGGTTCGCTCCTTGATTATTGTACTGATTAGATCGTTTTTAAGAGTGAAGAGGTTCGGTTTGGGTATTGGGTTACTGGGTTTAGGTTTTGGTTCATAGGATTTCGGATCTAGGGTTAATGGTTAATGGGTTTCGGGTTAGGGTTAGGGTTAGGGTTAATGGGTTAATGGGTTTCGGCCGGCCAAGTGAAGGGAGAGGGAGAGGGAGAGGGCGGAATAGAGAGAGAGGTCAGGGGGTTCGGCTGGGGTTCTTCGGGTCAGCGGCGCTGGGTTTCTTCGGGTCAGCGGCGGCGGCCAAGGGAGAGGGCGGTTTAGAGAGAGAAAGGGCAGGGGTAGGGTTCGGCCAAAGGAAGGGGTAGAGGGGGAAAGGGTTGATCGGTGACAGAAAAATCAAGAGAGAGAGAGGAGTTTGCCTTTGTCGCAAGAGAGAAGAAGAGAGGGAGAGTGATCGGTGATAATCAAAGAGAGAGAGAGAGAGTGTTGCGTAAGTCAGAGAGGAAAAGGGAATACAAGGGAGGGGGTCTGCTTTGAGATCCATGCAGAATAGCATTGAACGGTTCAGATTCTTCAAAGAGTAAAGGGATAAGGAGAGGGATTTCGCTGGAGTGAAAGGGAATGAAATGAGCGGACCCCAGCCAACAGAGAGAACGGGAAGAGAAGGTTCTCTAAATGCAAAAATATATGATTGCTTTAAGATTCGTGCAAAATAAAAATAATGAATGGTTGAGATGCTTCCAAAGTCAAATGGGATATACCTTAATAGGGAATTAATTATGGTGGGGTGCGGATCAGAACCAACTCAATTTTGGGCCTTGGGCTAAAACCGAAGTTTGCTCCCAGCCTTAACATGGAAAAATGAGTGGCTTTGAGATTCGTGCTAAATGTATTGTACGGTTGAGATCATTCCAAAACAAAGAGGTATATAGTTCATGCTATTCTAGGAATCAATTGTATCTAATCGAACAATTTGATAAAATTGGTGTTTAAGAATTGATACGAAATTTTCGATAGTTTCTTGATTAATCTTATAATTTAGTTGCTATGAAAAATAATTATTTAATTTACAAATGTTATTAATAATTGTATTCTTAATTAGAAAAGCTAAAGTTGTTAATCATAAATCTATAATTTGAAAATTTAGAATTGATTAGTAGTCAAACTTATTAATTTAATGTATCCCGCCTAATTAACTAACTTTTACCTTCCTTAATTAACTAATTAAGTTTTAATTAGTTGTAAATCTTAATTTTAAATTTTGTATGAACAATATATTGTGTAACTTATAAATGTATAAACTATTTCAATTACTGATGTAAATCGGACCACAGTAACCTTCTATTCAAAGTAGTTATTTTGAGTTACGTATTACAGTAATATATTTAATGAAAGAAGAAGAAAATATATATATATATATAAACTATATATGTATCGTACATTAATTTAGTATTTCAAATACATGACGCTATATAATTCAGTTATATTGTTCTTAAAATGAATTTAACAATTAGACCGTACCTCAAAATACATGGCGTACATTCTTCCCCCCTTCAAAAAGAATTTTGTCCTCAAAATTCAAACCCTAAGTTGTATTTAAGTTTGCTCAAAATACAGGGCGTTACAATAACTGAATTATTTATTTATATGTGAAGTGAAAATTACATTTAATGATACAACTCATTCACAATTTAATTATATGGAAGATATATTTTGTTGGGGAAAGACATTCTCCATTTTTTAGAAAATGGAGACGACTGGAAAACTTTGGACCATGTAGCCGTAAAAGCTGTTTCTAGGACGTATTTGGCGCTGCTACATGTTATTATATTCATTAAATTTAAAAAAAATGAAAGTGGGAGAATTTAATTATGATTTATTAGTTTACTAATTAATTAATTGACAGGAACAGGCAATTGGAGCTTATCAATATTTCATATCAACTAATTATTACCTTATCAATATTTCATATCAAAATGGATAAGAAAAAATTAGTAATTAATCCCAGTCAATTGACATGCCCTGCTTCCTGCAAATGCTCTTAGAAAATAAATATTGACAAGAAAAATAAAACATGAAGACTGTATAAAATAACTGACCTGGTTGCTATATTTAACTGACAAAATATCCAATATACTTGTTTGTTTGTAGATATTTTGTTTTCTAGCACTTAAAAAGAAAAAAAAAACATGTATATACTTGTTATATAACAATGGAAATTTAGATTGACTACGAGATAAATCTGTCATAAATATTAAATCCATAAATATTTTCTAAATAGGACAACTTTTCATTTTTATGAAGTTCCTATAAGGCCTATAAAATAAATAAATAAAAACAAAGATGCATGACAAAAAGGTACTATTCTAAAACCTTTCGGAATCTTAAAGACTTAATTAAACCAGGTGTTGGTAATTTCACTACATCAAATATAATTGTGCGCACACATGTGGAATTGTGGATCATGGAAGTAGAAAACCCAAATTATGAGTAGTGGTAAAATAAAATAAATACTATCAATAGAGGGTTGGTGGGGTAGCAATAGCACTGTAGATAAAGAGATTAAAAAAAAAAAAAAAAAGGAGATGAGATGAGATGGTGAAGGCGGTGGGGACAAGGTGTTAAGAGAGAAGGGGGCAGGTCAACTGAGCATGTGAACTGATTCTAATTCTATCATAAAATTCTACTGGGGAATTATAATTATATCGTCACTAATGAGAGCATAATAGAGATGCATTTACATGCACCTTAATTTAATATCTCAATTTTTGACAATTTAATTTTAATTTTTTTTTTTTGTATCCCTTGGCATGTGGTTAGGTGTTGCTTTGTCTCCTGGTATGGTTTGTCAAACACCTCTTGAGCCCATGTGCTCTGCTTGGTCCGCTTGTACCGTCTCTCCTGTCTCCCCCTCTTTGGGCCTCTGGTAGTCTGGTATCAGTTGCTATGTTTGGAAATTCAGTGGGTATCTATTATTAATTCTTTTTTAAGATTCCATGATATTTCTCTTTTAGTTTCAACCATTTTATTCAAGAATAACACATCAGATCAATTATCTGATATTTTCGGGATGATTTCTGATAAATTTGGTTTCCTCCTTTGTAAGAACACATTTTTCTCCAACATTAGCAACATTTTTTCATTTATGTTTTTTGTCAAATTTTAATGTTGGGTAGTGATAGTAAAAGAGTTTGGAACTACCATATGTATTATAGTTTTTTTTACCAAAATAAATTGAAATATTAGATTGACCTTCCAGATCCTCACCTCCCAAACATCTTCAATTATTTTTACCACTATTTTGAAATAAAAAATAATCAAAAATGTGTATTTCGAAATGGCTAAGTGTGCATTTTGTTAAATTCCATCAACATCCTAACGAGCTTCTGTTAATAGTTGTGACTAAATAAGAACAAACATGCATATATTATTATGCAATAATCAAAGCTTGCATTACACAATTAAGCAAGTGTACACTATGCAATAACTAAATATACATTATAAAGTATGCCGTTATGATTTATGAGGGTGTTTAGAGGATGAGTTTATGGTTTGTAATTATAAACAAATTTGTATATAATTTTTGTTATTATGCAAAAAAAGAAAAAAAAATCTTGAAAATTATGCTGAGAGAACAATTAACAAAATTAAAACGTTTCAAATTAGTTTTTTTTTAAATTAAAAAAAATCTTAAAAAAGATGGAGGTCTTTGTCTTCTAAATTTTTTGTACCTTATAAATTAGAATTTCCTTCAACCGGATTTCAAATATGCAATCTCTCATACTTAAAATATTATTTTTTCTTACAATATTAAAAACTGATTCTTGATTTCAAATTATTGTTAAGCAAATAAAAGTGACGGATCCTGCTTCTCTGCTGTTGCGGGTACCAAATGCTGATCCGCTAATGCTCCAATGCCCATGCAGTGAACATTGCCAAAGAATACAAGTGTGACCTTTTATCTTTCAGCTAGGCAGCCTTTTCTAACTTCATCTATGGCCATTTCTATGTAGCAATCCATGTGGCGTGTCTCTGCAGCATACGCTACAGTACGTCGTCTTGTGACCTGAAAGTAGTTGCGTTTGCAACATGTAGCTGTCAGCACTGTACCTCTTTGAATTTGTTGAGAAGCTGTGACCATTTTTTGGGAAGAGATAGGAGCAATTAACAAATTATGCACATAAATACTTGATAAATAGTAAAAATCAGGCACCAGAGATGCACAAAAGGAAATATCCTTTAATAGAAAAAATTATGATCTCATATGCTATAGGAAGAATTTCATGTATACCCCTTAAACATTTCAAAATTACATATATTTCCTGCAAAAATTCGTCTATCATATTTACCCTTCTAAATTTCAAAAACTCACAAATTTATCTAATTTATTTATTTTTCTATTAAAAACTCATTTTATATTTTATTAAAATAAAAATATGTAGTTTGTGTAAAAAAATGTTATGTCTTCTCACAGATTAGTTTTCAAGAACAAATGGTTAATTTTCATACTTGTGATGTATATACGGTGACATTTAAACCCGAAATTTTTATTTATAACATTTTTAAAAATAAATTAATAAAATAACCATCGTTTTTGGTCAATTATAAATCTAACACGGCCGCAGAATGCCGGAGCGGTCCCACAGGCCGCAGAATGCCGGAGCGGTCCCCAGCCTATATAAGGGGCCGCTGGGTTCCGATTTCATAACATCTCATTTCAAGTTTCAATCCCTTCGACCTCGGGTAAGTTTTCTTCTTCTTCTCTAGTTTTAATTTTTAGTGTAGAGTAGTAATTAGGTGTAGGTTTAGGGTTTAGGATTAGGATTTAGGGTTTAGGGTTTAGATTTAGCATTTAGAATTAGATATTAATTTAGGATTTAGAATTAGAATTGTACCCAAATTTAATTAGAATTGTACCCAAATTTAATTCGATTGTACCCAAATTTAATTAGAATTGTATCCAAATTTAATTCGATTGTACCCAAATTTAATTAGATTGTACCCAAATTTAATTAGAATTGTACCCAAATTTAATTAGAATTGTACCCAAATTTAATTCGATTGTACCCAAATTTAATTAGAATTGTACCCAAATTTAAACCGGACTTTTACCAAACTCTCATATTTGACCAAAAATTATCCAATACAGCATGAGTACCAGTAGACCATCCTCCAGTAGGGGTACACAGCATGCTCCTACAGCCACGCCATACGAGATATCTCAGTACATCGAGACAGCATTGGCGGATGTTCCAGATATCCGGAGTCGCACCGACAGGGTCAGCGACTTCTTGTGGTATTCGAATGCGGAGCATCGGATTTTAGAGGCTGCCATTGGGGTAAGTAAATTTGTCATATTTATAAATTTGTCATTCCGAATTTTTGATGAATGAACTTGATCTGATTATTTAATTAAATGCAGGGTTTAGATGCGGTTACGGTTCGTCACAACCGCCAGCATCTACGGTACCAGCCGGCGTACGGGGGGATTTTACACTCGATGGGATTGTACCAGATATCCCAGATGGCCGAGGAGAATGCTGACGAGGGTTTATCTTCTGGCCTCGTTGAGCGATGGCGTCCCGAGACGCACAGCTTTCATCTCCCCCATGCTGAGATGACAGTCACCCTACAGGACGTCAGTTGCCTGTGGGGTATGACTATTATTGGGGAGCCGGTCACGGGCGTCGAGTACGGAGATTTTCGTGCATTGTGCTTGGAGCTATTGGCTATCCCGCACGAGGATCTCCAGAAAGAGAAGAAGAGAGGTGAGAAGACTGTGGTCTCGCCCAGCTACATCAGCTTGGCAAAGCTGCGGGCGAGATTCCAGGTCTTTCCGGATCGACCAGATCAGGTATTTGCTTGTACAAGATTTAATTTAAATAGTATTATATTTATTTTCTTGTAAGTAATGTTCTAATTTAAATCTATAACAGGTGGTTATTGACCGATATCTGCGCGCCTATATTTTGGAGATGATCACCTGTCGGTGTTTCCGAATTCGCATGGAGATCAGGTGCGGCTGTGTTACCTCGAGCTTCTGCGCGGACCTGTCCACTGCGGGCAGGTTCAACTGGGGAGGTGCTACGCTGGCATGCCTATATAGGTAAGAAACACCTTCTTATAAATATTTTCAAATAGTATACATCGTAGTGTAGTAACAATGACTTTGTTTTCTTGTAAAGGGGTCTTAACACAGCCTGCCTGAAGAAGAACAAGACCTTCATAGGACCGTGCATGTTACTACAACACTGGTCCTGGCCAGCAAGACAGATGTGCCGCAGTGGGGCAAGCCCGAGCCGGACAACTGCCCTGCATTTGCCGCCAAGTACTGCTATCCCAAGATTTGGGTGGGTGCAGGGCATGGCGCATCTCTCGGCATCACATTCTGGAGACAGAAGATCGAGCATCTCAGAGATGATGCCGAGTTTGTCACTTGGGAGCCCTACAAAGATTATGTAAGTTTACTTTTATTTTTATTTTTATTTAAATTTTTTTCCAGTTCGACTTGATATACGATATTAAATCTATACTTCCAGGTCGAGGTGGATGGCGCACATCGGTCATATCTTGAGATATTGCCGGAGCGATGTCGTCAGCAGGAGCGTTTCTGGCGTGTAGAGGTGCCGCTCATATGTTTTCAGGTACCGTAATTTCTTTATGCTAGTTATTTACACAATCAACTTAATTTAATAAAAACAGTCTAACGTATTAATATATATAGATCATCGAGCACCATTACTCCGGACGGGTCATGAGACAGTTCGGGATGCGCCAGCTTACTTCGCCCCCGGCACCGATCAGCGAGGATGTCTGGCAAGCTCTGCACCATCCCAGGGAGACCACTGCAGGCAAGGACTGGGGATTACCCGTGCCGATTACGTGTTCGAGGCAGGACAGGCAGATCCCCCATTGGCCGAGCCCGACCGTCAGATGGATGTCGCGCCAGTGTAAGAAATTTTATTAATTCAAAACTTCAACTATGGCTTTTTGATTGGAATATCTAACATTTGTTGTAATTCGTACAGACCTTACAGAGATTGGTATCAGGATCACGGCGCGTACACCATATTCATTGAGGGATACATCGCCGACAACCCGCACGAGCGGGTACCGAAGCCGATGGATCGTAGAGGACGGATCCACGGTATTATCCCCGCCGGCGCACCTCTCGCAGCCACGGTATTTTTAATTTGAAGTTTCAAATTCAAAACTATTATATTTACAATTGTACAACTTCTTCATAATTTTTTTCAATTTTCAGGCATTATATCTTGTCAAGAGTTGCGTCATAGGGGCTACGATGGCCGTCACCAGGGGATGGAAGAGGCTCGAGAAGGTCATCCTCAAGCACAACGTACCCGCGGTGTGCCAGTGTGGGTACAGGGCGCGCCTCGACTCACTACTGAGGTGCGCTGGCTTGGGCGGTGTTGACCGAGGTGCCGAGTTGATGCGCCGAGCAGCACATGAGGCCATGGGATCCCAGTCTAGGATGCCTGCCGAGGTATAATTTAAATTAAAATACATAACTGTGATTTTTTTCTTATTCAATACATCATTTAATTTGTAAGCTACTACAGGGTGGAGACGAGGAGGAGGACCCGTTCCAGTTCAATATCTCCACTGAGTATGGCACAGAGGGAGATGGACTGTATTCCCCGGGTTACAGTCCCACTCAGACAGCACCTCCTGCCTATCAGCCAGGTTATGTTCAGACAGAGCCCATCCCGCCGTTCCCTGGCCAGTTCTCACAGCAGGTACCTCACCCTTCCCTCCACGATGACCCCATTGCCAGACAGGCGTTTTTATTCACGCAGGCTGAGTCTGGACAGACCACAGTTTTTGGTCCTGGGGTCCAGCAGACATCCGAGATTGAGGAGGTTCGCCAGGAGCCGGTTCAGTCTACGGATGTCCAGGCAGCCGACTCAGCATCCTCCGCAGATACTGACGAGACGCCACTATGCAGGCGGGGTCGGGGGTTTAGGAAGAAGAAGGCGAGGACGGTGTTTAGTCCAGAGCCGTAGATTTTCATTTATTGTACTGTTAGATGTTTTGGTAGATTCTTATTTGTAGTATTGGTAGATGTTTTGTCAGATACTTATTTATTTCGTTGATTAGTTTCTTGTTTGTTTGATTTTATTGTTATTTATTTATTTTGTTGTTGATTTCATTATCTCAGAGTACACAAAAGAATTTCAAAGAAACCACATATCTAAAATATCTGAAATATTTCAAACGAGCGACATATCTAAAATACGATACGACTAAAAATCAATTTAAACCACATTCGAAACTAAATAACCTTAACAAATTACAATTTCGTATTTCTAAAATAAAAATAAAGGGACCGCTCCGGCATTCTGCGGCCCCCCCAATATGGGTCTGCTCTGGCATTCTGCGGCCGTGTTAGATCTGAAATTGACCAGAAACGATGGTTATTTTATTAATTTATTTTCTTAAAATGTTATAAATAAAAATTTCGGCATTTAAACATATACTTGTGTATTCGCTACAAGAGAGAATGAATCATTTGCTCTCAAAACCAACCAATTAGAAGACTAAACATTTCTTAAACATGCTATATATATATATCATGAACAGACTAAATATTTTCCTATATTATGCATCTTTCTCTGTCAAGTGTCAAATATCTTGGACCGTGTTGCCATAATTAACCTCTACAGCTCTAAACATTGTAGCAACAAATTGTCCTTTTTGTTAGGAGATCAACTCAAAAGAATTTGAATCTTCTCAAAATTTGCATCAGGGGACCAAACAATTGGATGGGTCGGAGGTGGTGTCGCATTGATTTCATCATGCCGAATACTAAAGAGGCAAAAAAAAATTGGACCACATAAAGATATTGGCATAGCTGACTTAGGCTGGTTTGGTTGGTTTTTACAAGCCCACATGACACTTTTCTCTCTCTCTATACTTATTCTGTTTTTATATCTGCTAGCCTGTTCAATTTTGGATGGGCCCTTCTGTGTTTAGCCCTAAATTTTTTTTTTTTTTTTTTTTGAGGAAGGAGGGTACATTTTTATCTCAGATATTTGTTCTGTTTTTACTTTTTAATCATGGAAAAGAATAATTTTGCTGTCCCAACTGAAAGCCTACTAAAATTTAATTAAAAGTAAAGCCCAAGAGAGTTTACAAAAGATTTGTATGAATTAGAAAGGTTACGTGGTTGTTCAGCAGAATGAGTGAGATTAAATTTTAAGTAGGGTTAAGGAGTACTTTTCCAGTAGAATCGAATTAAGAAAAAGTGTTGAGGAGAACAAAAGATGCTAGGAGTAAGGAGGCTTAATCCAATATAATTAGTGTTTCAAGAATTCGAGCAAAAGAAACTAAAGAGACTTAATCCGGACAAAATAACCAAAACTTAATTCAAACTAAAAAAAGTTGTTCAGTGAAATTAAGAGACTAAAGAGTCTAAATGATCCTTAAAGATCCTTGAGTGGGGCTTGCCGTACACCTACAGATTACAAAAGCAAAGAAAGAAAAGAAGAGGAAGTTGAGAACTATATATATATATATATATATAAATGAGGAGGGTTCAAATGCCTTCATTTTTCATGCCTCCATCGTGTTTTTATTTTTAAAAATTTTAATAATTCAAAATTTAAAACTTAAAAGTCAAAATAAAATCGTTGTATATATGATCTACATCATTTTATCTATACACGTGTAAACAATTATCACATTTCAATTTTATTTTGGTTTTCATCAAGAGCTTGTAAAAAATACGTACTAATGGAGATAATTTCTAGACGTTGATTTTTGAACTTATTGATTCACATAAAAATAAAATCGAAATGTGATAATTTTTTATGAGCACATAGGATAAAATGATGTAGATCATATCCAACGGTTTTATTTTGACTTTTAAGTTTTAAATTTTGAGTTATTAAAGTTTTAAAAAATAGAGGCATCGTGGAGGCATTTGAACCCTCTTTATAAATTATGTCTTGAAAATTTGACTTGTTGTTAATCAAAATATTTTCAATATAAAGTTTTAATAATTAGTATATTGAACGCTATCCAGGAAATTTGATCAACTCATAGAGTTGTTTTGAATTTATTTTTATTTTTGAGTGGAGGGCAACATATAATGCCGACATTTTTATTAATATCCAAAGTTTAATACAAATTATTAATTCTACCCAGAACTCGACTCAATATCGAAATATACCCAAGCCGGCCAGAAAATGGCCGGCTTAGGTCCCTCCCTAAGCCGGCCATTTTCTGGCCGGCTTGGTACCATTTTTTTTTTTTTTTTAGAGACACTATGAAGATCAAAATATTGAAATCTAACTCTGAAAATTTGAAATTTTTGTTTAAATTATTTGTTATATTACTTCTTTGAGGAGGGATCAAATTACAACAATTATTTTTTTTTATTTTCAAAGTCCAAATCGTCGATCCAAACTGTTCAACATGATTTCCACAATAAACTGTGCTTGCAGATCAAATTTTACATTTTTTTTAATTTGTTTACTATTTATTAAGTATTTTACAAAAAATAGTCATATTCAGACCATTGAATTTTGTACCCATCTTAATAAATAGTAAAAAAATTCAAAAAAATGTAAATTTTGATCTACAAGCACATTTTATTTAGATAATCATGTTGAACGGTTTGGATCGACGATTTGGACTTTGAAAATGAAAAAAATAATTGTTGTAACTTTGTTGTAACTTGATCCCTCCTCTACTTCTTTTGATGTATAATTAGCATATTTATACTAAAATACGCTAGAATACTTGAAATTATATTGAATTACACTATATTACAATAAATTATGTTCAATTATACTAAATTACGTAAAATTACAATAACTTCGCTAATTATGCTGAAATACGGTAAATTACGCTAAACTACACAAAATTACGCTATAGTAGACTGATTTTGCTCATCTTTCATGAATCATAAAAAATAGTAAAAAAATTCCGAAAATAGTAAAAATTGGTATTCTACAAGTTCATTATGTAACTAATTTACTGAGCTATTTGGATTGAATAATAGAAATGAAAATCTTAATCGGAAACTTCAACTCAAGTTTTGAGGCTCTTCTCTTAGTTTTTTGGCAATTCTGAATTTTGGAATCCGGCATAGCGGGCACGAACGCATGCGCATTTTCGCATGCTTTCCGAAAAGTTGTCATTTGCTGAAATCGGACACTCGAGCGCCGTTTTATGACCGTTTGAAGTTTCATCGTCGTTTTTCTCCTTTTCAGTGAAGATATCGTCCCTATTCATATCGTATTTTAGGGTAATTTACCGTATTTTAACGTAATTTAATGTAATTTAACGTAATTTAACATAATTTAGTGTTATTCAACATAATTTCAATTAATCTATCGTATTTTAGTATAAATATGCTAATTATACATCAAAGAAGTAATATAACAAATAATTTAAACAAAAATTTCAAATTTTCAGAGTTAGAGTTCAATATTTTGATCTTCATATAATGTGCAACGTCAAGTGCAATAAATAAAATTACCCAAAACTCGTGAAATTAGCTGATATCACTGTAGAAATGAGTTAATTAAGATAATATTTTTCGTGTGAGAATGAGCAAATTTATAATCTAACTTAACTAAAAAAAATTGATACTGCTACATTCTTTCTTGCAATGTTTTAAAATGTAGTTTTTTTCATGCATGCGGAAGGTCACTACATATTACATATACAGTATGCGGTCGCATATGCGGACTTATATATGTGAATTTTAAAATGAGTTGTCCAATACCCACGATTAATTTCCACAGTCAAGAGTCATGACAAGCTAATAAGATAATGCTCATGCAGTATTGCCGAAATTTTTATTTCTAACATTTTAAGAAAAAAGATAAACCAAATAACCATCGTTTGGTGAAAATTTCAATTCTAGCACGGCCGCACTGGCATTCTGCGGACCCATTTCAGCGGGGCCGCAGAATGCCGCTGCGGACCCCAAAATGGGTCCGCAGAACCATTCTGAGGACCCAGGGCCGCATTTTTTTTCAAAACTTTGAGATATCTCAGATGCCTCGATATCTGTGCAAAGTTGATTAAAATAGTTTTAAAAATTCAATAGATTCATAAAATGCCTCGATATCTGTGCAAAGTTAATAAATATAGTATTAGAAAATTGAATAGATTCATCAAAGTTCAATATAGTATTAAAAAAGTTCGATATCTGTGCAAAGTTAATAAAATAGATTCATAAAATGAGTCAAAGTTCAATAAAATGGGTCAAAGTTCATAAAAAATTCAATAGATTCAATATAGTATTAAAAAAAAATGCGGCCCTGGGTCCGCACAATGCCGGTGCGGACCCATTTTGGGGTCCACAGCGGCATTCTGCGGCCTCGCTGAAATGGGTCCGCAGAATGCCGGTGCGGCCGTGCTAGAATTTGAATTTCCACCAAACGATGGTTATTTGATTTATCTTTTTTTTTTAAATGTTAGAAATAAAAATTTCGGGCAATATTGTGCGTCTGCATGGACTGCATATGCAATCTGCATATATGTGACTACATGATATTTTGAGCGCGACATCAAACCATTTACGCATATGCGGTCGTATTTAAAAGCACTGGTTTCTTGTGTTATGGAAAAAAAAAATTTGAGAAAGAGTGTTATGAAATGTTCCTTTAAATGTTTTCACTTTTGTCCATATTATGTAGTATTAATTTTGTATCTAACAAGGTAAATGTTTAAACTCACATTTACACCCCATACCTAATTGTTGCAAAAATACAAATGATCAGGTTAGATGAATTCATTGTTCTAATAAAAATTAATCATAGACAGATGTGACTTTGAACCTTGTGCTCATTTAAACATACAAAAAATGCCTTCAATTAGTGATTTGGAATAATTTCTGGTGAGCAAATTATACAATCAAAGTAACAGTGAATCTGTGATTAAAGCCACACGTGCGAGTGCCCCTAAAAAGATGACAATTCCATGTGCACGAGCAACTCTTTTCATTTATTACTTGATGAGCGGCTATTGATTTTTTTGGAGACACGTGTACACCTCCAGCGCACAATACATTTGACAGCAATGTATTTAATCTAGTTAATTTGGGCCCACTAATTTTGTAATTACCCTGAAATAAACAAAGGTGCATTGAATTGATTTTTGAGTTCCGAGTTATCAGATACAAGATTCCAATTTCAGATTTAGTGGTTGGTTCCATGAATGTTTGTGATTTTAAACTTTTCTTGTTTACAAGTCAGAACTTGTACACGTGTTGTTAGTTTAAATTTGTTTGATGCAATGAACTTGTGTTCTACACCTGTATTCAATTAATTACTTAATTAAATTTTTGACTTGATGCTAAAACTGATCGCCAGAAGTTGCATGGTCTACATTCAAGGAACAAACATTAAACAAAGCTCAGTGAATATTAACTTGTGTATTTTTGTCTTTTACAAATTATAATTGGATACTTTTAGAGTTTTAGTATATCAAGACTTTTTTTTAGTTGTGTGGAAGGAAAATGCATGAAGATTCGTTCGACGGAGAAAAATGCTATGTATGATTTTAGTCAGGCTGGAACTAGGAATTTAAATTGGGCATTGAAACGCAAAATATATAATATGTCGATGCAGAAAAATACTATGTATGATTTTATTCAGGATGGAACTAAGAAATTTAAATTGGAGGCTGAAACGTAATATGTCGTTGTTGAAAATTTGAATTAAAATTTATACAACTACGAAATTCTAACCACTAAATTATAAGCACACATATTTAGTATTTTATGAGAATGGTTGACTATATAAAAACTATGAAAAAAAAAAAGAAGTTTCAATATATATTATTAAAAATTTTAAAATGGCTAAGTACTCCTGACTTTACTGTAGATCTGCACCCTGATTTCAATGAGAAACTTAAAAATTATTCGAAGAAATTGTTTGTAGGTATGGTTTTAAGTTTTAATAGAGATAAGGGAAAATTGATGGAAAAAGAAAATCAACATATGGGCCTACAATGATTAGTACAGAACTACAGATGGCGCTTTCTCGTTTTATCTCTTGGACCAACATAGCCCATTGTTTGAGCGAAACCATGCCATTATAACTTTATAAGCATGAGACACATGTAGATAGCTGATAGCACCAGCATGGTAATGCTCTTGTGGTCCTTTATTTATTAGCTAGTAAATAAGAAAGACAGAGGCAGACCCAGAGTGTTTCAGTTGGCAGCTGTTTTTTTAGATTTTGAGTTTTAGTGGAGATTTATTGGTTCCGACCGACTTTGTCCTCCTCTGAATTTGTTTTTGCCCTCCTTTAAACTTTTAATTTGTAATTCGGGTTAAATTTAGAATTAAAATTGAAATAAATCTGTTGATTTTGATTGGTAATTAGAATTATAAGTCAGAGCATCAGAAATTACAAGTCAAAGCATTGGAAAATATAAGTTAAAGCATTATTTTTTATCGAGTACCCAATTAGTTAATGGATTTAAACCCGATTAGGTATTTAAACCAGATTCAATATTTTTTTGCCCCCTGACGAAAATCCTGGATGCGCCCCTGAAGAAAGACTTATTATATGCACTACTTGTTATTTTATTATCATTTTTCTGTTTTGGACCAGAGAGAATTCACACAATGGTGACTACAAAAATATTTTTATAATAGTTATTGATAGAGAATTTACATAAAGTCATGTAATTCGTTTATAAATGATTTTTTTTTCATCCGGATTTTGAACTTGCGATCTCTCACACAGAGAGTATTACTTTTGTCACTAGATCAAAGACTTGTAAACAAATTAAGTAGGCACATTTTGGCGAGAAGATGATTTTTTTTTTACTAATATTATTAATCAAGGAGTTTTAAGAAACTTTTGAATAAAGTTGAAATGCTTATTGTTGGCATTATTTTCTAAATTAAGAATTAATTACAAATACATCCCCTTGAATAAAGTTTCAACTAATGGAAGCTAGCTCATCATAACAATCCTAGAATTTCATTTTGATATCTCAAGCAAAAAACGGACATAGATCCTCAACAGCGTATTGTCTGCATTAATAATATCTGGCAGTGTCTGCCATGAAACCTTAAAAAAAAAAATATCTCAAGCAAAAACAAAGAAGGATTCGGGTCCAAGTTTCTCTCTCAATGTTTTTTCAATTTAAAATTTATTGCTTTTGCTTACGCGTGGCAGATGAACTGTACCTATTCAGCACATGACTTGAACATGCGGTATTATCAGAACCGACGATACTCTCTTTCAAAAATATCTTTTCACTTTGTAATTAACTAAGTCATAACTGATTTTATATTTTTGTATAGACCGTTTTTTTTCTATGCTTCGCCATACAATTTGGGGTGTAAATGTGTCTCAAATGATCATAATTCCATCATGCTCATGAACTGGATAATTTTTCCAGAATTTTTTATGTATAGAAATAATATAAAAAATAATACAGGGTAATGGAATTTCATGAAAATTCTGATCTCATAGAAATAACTTAATTTTTTTCTTATTTTTTTAGAATTTTTCAGGTTCCTTTAAAATTCAGCATACTGATTCTATTCCTAAACTAAAGGCAATCCATTTATTATCTTTTTTTTATATTTAAATTTCGGTTCTTTCTAGGATATAAAAATCTCAAGACAATCCATCTATTATTTTATTTTATTTTTACATAATTTATATAAATAAAAAATATTAAATTTTTCTGCTAACATGAACAATTGTTGGTGTTGTTGATAACTTATTCATTGATACCGACACGGATTTTTTTTAAATCTCGACTTATATTAAATGAATTTATATAAATTTATAAAATTGAGTAAATAATAGAGTCAAACCATTCAACCTTTTCATATTCAAAATAAAGTCAGATTTAGATTTTAACATGTAACCTTCTAGACAAACATAATTATCTTAACCACTAGATCAAAGACTGTAGTTCTTAATTTTTTTAATTCAGAAGTTTTAAGCATATGTGTTTTTTCCACACAATATTACACAATAACTTGACTCAATAAATGTCATGAATGATAATTGTTTTTCCAAATGTTCATGGATAGTACTTGTTTGGCAAATTAGCTAAGGATTTCCTTATAATATTAAGCTTTATTATTAAATAAGGATCTCCTTTATTAAATTTGTAAACCTTACAGTGAGTTTAATGTGAGACTTGCTCCGAGTGTGAACCTGAGATGTGCAAACTGTTAACAATGCACTTTTGAAATAATAATAATAATAATATTAAAAACATTGCACCTTTTGGAATCTATCAATTAAAAAATCTACATTAAAGTTAAGTTCTTGAAAAAAATTAAATTTAGATTAATCATAATTGTTTCCATAATATAGCTGAACAAAATCATTTCGAAACATTTCTATAATTATTTTTATGCATTCACCGGAGCGTGGTTTTTGTATTGAATTATTTTTTTATGAGATCATGTGCTTGTAGAATTCTTATTTCTTACAATTCCATGCTTGACAAGCAATCGTTTCCTAATTAGTCTAATTAAACAGATTATCTGATTTTCTAATTTGGTAATTTCTGGGTTGATAAACCCTGGCGATTTCAATCGGTTTCCATTTAATTTGGCTTTATTTAGCTCTATTCCGTCCTGGAATTCTACACGGAAAAATGGAACAAAATAATGTTAGCTTGTAAACGCAAGGTGCATGTATTAATTTACTAAGCAATAAACAAATTAAACATGGACATAGGATGCTTTCCTTGTATACTTTTTGTTCGTTTGTTGTCTTCATATTACTAATAGAATTTGTTTATTTTTTGTGTCTGGTAAAATTGAAGTTAACACCGGCCACGGCCTTCAAGAAAAGCAGAACTTTAAATAAAAATTAAAAGGTCCATGTTCATTGAATTATTAGTAGATGTGTTTAAATGGTTTAATTAATTTGATTTTGAATAGAACGGTTCAGTTGACTGATTTATTTGGTTTGATTTGATTTAAAGTTAAATAGTAGTCTGGTTTATGGTTTATATTCTATATTGACATTTAACAGTCAAATTAAAATAAACATGCCAAATGAACCAAAACATTAATCATTTATTGACCATAAAATGTTAACAAATATTATGTTAGTGCTTATATTTTATTAATTATAAATTAAAATTGTCATACTAATTTAATTTGGGTTGATTTGAAAACGTCTAGCCTTCAATCAAACAATTCAAAAAATTTAACCGTGGAGTTCTAATGATTTATGATGAATAACCAATCAAATTTCAAATTGACTCCAATTTGATACACATTCCATATTAATAATTGAGAATATATTTATATACTTTTTAATTTTAATATTATTTTTCAAATTTATTTACCATAAAGGTCGATTAATTGGTTCTGCTTATAATTTGATCAGTTTAGTTTATATTTATGTGAACCGAGAAGAAGTTTAGTTGAACTAATTTAGTTCGGCTAATACCGAACCAAGGAACAATCACCTCTATATATTGTCATTTTCATAAAATTCTTTTAGAAAAAGAAATACATTTTTTAGGTTTATTTATGTTTATGACCACATCTACTCAAACCATTCACTACTATATTGCTACCAAAAGAAGAAAAATAAAATATAAGAAGTGCAAAAATCATGCAATTAAATTCTCTGTGGCTTAAATGCACCAGGAGACAGCAACCAACAAGCTTTCAAGAGCACCGCTGTCAACAAAACAAAAACATAATGAAGGGAAGGAGAGAAACAGAGACAATGCATAGAAGCGTGTCATTCAGGCAGGCTGTACAATTTAATTTGAGTACTCCTCTGCTGTGTCCTTGCAAAGATTAGCTGGAGAAGAACATCCAAAACTATAAAAAAAAATATTTTGTAAAACTATCAAAAAACTATTTGAAAAAATTATATTTTTTTACACCATGTAAAACTATCGGAGAAAATTAGCCACATATATTATTGATTTCGTCATGAACATCACGAGTACGACATGACATGTACGGGATCAGTTTTTTCCATCATTGTTTCTTTATTTTCATTTATTTTACAACTTTTCATATTTTTTGGATGACTTAGAAATTTGAAAAAAAAAAAAATAACTAAACGTGACCAATTATTGGAGATCAATAGTAATGTGATTATTGTAGATCGTATACCCAAGCAACCTGAAGTATTTATCCTAGGTAATCATACTTATTAAGAATTTACCACTCATGATAAATTTTTTTTTTTCCTTTCATTTCTCAACATGTTTTAATTGACTATATTTGAACCTTAGATATTGCCACACACACACACACCTAATTATTCCAAAACACAATGACCCAAGAAGTCAATTGTACCAATAATACCCTCGACCCCATACCACACGGATGCATGTTCCCGCCTCCCCCTACCCAATCAATGGTGACAACACCATTTGACCCCACACTTGAACAGTCTTGTCCCCTTTATAAGAGCAAAAGTACAGCAACAAATGGGGCCAAATTAACCTAATTATACACCAGCCTTGCCTAATTGTCTAAGGGACCAACATCAATCAATTTTCTAGACGTCTTTGTCTCTTCTTAATTAATTTCTCATCTTTGTTATTTGATCCCTCTCTATATATGACAACATAACAATTAATATATCTAAACCTGTCAACTCCCATAGCAAAGCAAAAAAATTGAACTTACAAAGAGCACTTGATACATGGCAAGAGTTGAGATGGAAAAGGATACAGAGCTCCGACTCGGCCTACCCGGAAGTGATGAGGTAAAGAAACCGATAGATTCACTGCATGCGAAGAAAAGATGCTCGCCTGAGAGTCGATTGTTTGAAGATGACAACCATGACAAGCCTTCATCCAAGTAAGATTTAGTTCTTTGTCTAACAATGCAACCGGCTGTACTGACCATCGATGTGTACCATTTCGGTACGACCCAATACCAGTTAGGATTAAATAAACTTGCAATTCCTAATTCCTTCCTCGATGCAAAAGGTGGCATCAATGGAATTTGTTACGTGCCAGGTGCGGTACAGTAAAACCTGTTCAAACTAGACTAACATGTCCCTTTGGTACGACCTGGAACCAATTATGGATGCGCTTATACTAAAAGCTTCCAATTAAACATGACAGGGTACAATTAGTCGGTTGGCCGCCTATCCGTTCTTACATGAAGAACAACTTCCACTTAATGAAGAACAAGGATGACATGGCAGGGAGATATGTGAAAGTGAGCATGGATGGTGCACCTTATCTTAGAAAGGTTGATCTGAAAAACTACAAGGGATACAAAGAGCTTAGAGAAGCCTTGGAGAATTTATTCGGCTGTTTATCTTTAGGTATGTATATAATACTTGATTTTTTATTCATGTTATTAGTTACACCATTTATTTGATGAACTAATAATATTTTATATTGATGAAAAATTTAGGCGAACAATTAAGAATGGATGGCAAATATGCACTGGATTACACAATAGCATATGAAGATAAAGACGGAGACCTGATGTTGCTTGGAGATGTTCCCTGGGAGTATGTACTTAATTTACACATCTATATATTTCAATTGTATATATCCTTTTCCATTAATGATTTAATTTCCCAACAAATTGATTCAGTAATGAGCAAGATTTATTTTTTAAACACTTCTTTTGTGTTTTTTTGTTTCATGGCACCAGTATAGGAAATTGTTACCAGTAAAATCAACTCATGGAAATTGTTAACCATTTGTGTTAATGGATATTTTGTACTTGTTTTGATTTATGTAGGATATTTCTATCATCATGCAAGAAGTTAAGGATCATAACAAACACATCAGGAAACAAGGACACAATGAATTCCAATTAATTTACGGTTAGCTTATGAACCGATTGATCTGTACAGTCAAGTCACACATCTCCTTCGAGCACGACCAATGGAGCGAGATATTGCTTTCGACATCTAACTTACGGTTGAAGAATTCAGCGTATAAGATGCATTTTATCAGAAAAGCTTACTGAATTAAAGGTGTATGTTGGCACTCGGCAGGATAAACAGGACCATTTCGATCTGCGACGAAACTTGAGCATGTAATCCTTTAAAAAAAAAATCATTTTAAAAATTGGGTTGGAAAGCTTCCTCAACCCTCAGCTTAAAAAATATTTTCCTTTTTTTCTATAGTTATTTTGTTTGTATGGTAGCAAGTTGGCCTGTAAATTAAAGAACTGTTTTGTTTATTATCAAACTCGTTTACATTAGGATATAATTTAAGTTCCTGTTTGTTCCTAAATGGCAGCAGATATATATCTATCTAGCTAAGATTGATCTAATAGTTAGTCCAAGAAAATATATCGTTCTGATTTCTTAATAGAATTATAAACAAGTGGTAATTTCTTAATTATCTCATAAACCAAGCACCAATTCAGTCAGAACAGCAAAATTGAGTATTAAATTCCCGTTGCTGGAGAAGATAAGATGGCATCTATCTTGTAAAGCATAGAAAAAAAAGAATAGGTATATAATTTCCTCTTAATCTAGTGTGTTTTATTTGTCTTTCAAGAGACACCTCTTACCCTTCCTTGTTTTTGCCTGAACGAATCTAGATGAACTTTTTTTTTTTAAATCTAGTCAAATTCTGTTCTATTCTTCCTTTGAAAGCTTCGCACATGGCCATGGCCATATTAAAGGGTAATGATTTTAACAGAGTAGTTTTTGCTTCATGCAGCACACAGACTATAAAATCAAAACAGCACTGCTTATGGTTCCGACGCTGCATGAAGCCAACACTACTCTGTTAAAATCTTTACCCATAGCTAACCCCTACTCTCTGGCTAGCAATGCACGCACCCAACTTCCTCTCTTCCCTAACCAACTAACCTACTGGTAATTAAAAATGCCTCACTGACAACCGGGACCCACCCCACTTTCCCTATTCTCTCTGTCCTCCGACTTTTCCATTCAACACAACACAATCATTCGTGTATGCTCTGAAAACCAGGAAAAATGCTTGTCATCCATTCTCTCTCCACCTATACCGACAAATCAACATCAAACGTATTTATGATTTATATATCACGACACGGAAAGTCTCCATTTATTGATTAAAGCTTGAAGCACGACATTGTCGTTATTGCTTGAAAGACAGATGGTACATTGCCTGTTTGTAGAAACTATTCTCAATAAAGATGTGCATGCAATTTGGGGAATTCTGAGTCTTGTATCCTCTGATATCTCAAATTTTCAGTTTATCTAAAATCGAGCCATTTTTTTTTTTGGTGCTTAATCGTAATGCAGAGTCAGTAATATTGTACTTTGAGATTTGAGCACAAATTTTTTAACGGTTCGGATTTTTCACAGATCAACTGAAAGTTTCAGATATCTTAAGAGGAGGCGAATTCCAATTTGGGTCAGGGGAAGATGAAAATTGTCTTTGACCAATTAAAAAAAAAAAAAAAGATATGTTTTCTGGACATTTGGTCGCTCATATCATGAAATCATCAAAATTCACGGCTACCCTCCAAAAACCATCACCTTTTTGCAGCAAATTTTACTTTATACATAACTTTTTGTGCAAAATTATGTTGTCGGTAATCGGTATACATACATTTACAACACGTTTCTGCTTATATTCATATTTTTATTCAGTTCAGGATACATTTAGAGTCATATTATTATCAATGCTTAGAATTTTTGTGAAACACTGTTAAATAATAGAAGAAAATTAATTTGTGTATATTCTAAACGACTCGTCACTTTCTATACGAACATATGCAGTCGGAATACATTTGCAGCGCGTGTTTTTATTGAAGTCTATCTTAATTCAAAACATGAAAAGTCATAAAATTATCAAAACTTATAATTGTTCGACAAAGATAAACCAACTACAATACATTTATTTGGGCAAATTCTAAATGAGAAAATTGTGCAAAAACGTGTTGAGATAATATATGTATAGCACATTGTGACTTGGACATAGGTTCTAAACGATCATAAAATTTTCTTAATATCACAACTTATTATAGAAAATTTATTTGTGCAATTCTAAATGAGGAGATAATTTTCCTGCAAATTCATGTTTTTAACCAGTTCGAGTAACATTGTAGTCATAAAATCCACCAAAACTTGTAATAGTAGCCGAATATCATCAAGTAATTGCAAAAGGTTTTACTCATTATTTATACATCACTTTGTGCAAAGTTTGATGTTAGAATGCACTTGTCGCACAATCGAGTTTGTATTGAAGTTTTTATTATTTCAGTCACATTTCAAGTATAAAATAACCAAAACATACAATAATTTACCAAGTACCATCAAGCAATCGCAAAGAAATGAATAAGGAGCTTTGTAGCAAATAAAACTCGAAGATTAAAAAATTCGAAAATATAAATTTCTGGGATCCAAAGGATCAACCATCCCAACCAATTTGGTTGCCTCACATTTAAGATTAAATATATATAAGAGTCTCTCGATTTTAATGGGTTGGGTCAGACTTTGATCCATGGCTATTTGGATCGGATACGGATTGAAATTTCCTTGACTCAATCCTTCCCCTGTAATGGGTCAAATTGGATCTGACCTTGAAGATCCCTAGAACAAAACCTTGAGAACAATACAACAAAATTGCCTAACAACTAGGGTAATATTGCATAATAAATTACTCACCCAAGGCCCACAAGATATTTTAAATTACCTTTCCAAGAAAAAAAAAAATAGCTGTTTGATTTGGGGATATTATTATCGCTTCCTTTTTATACCCTTATCGGTAAGAACTTTTAGTTTCCGCTCTTTTCTTTCTTGCGCTTGCTCTTCGAATCCGTCATCAATCATTTTCATTTTCGCTACTCTTCTTGCCACAAACACCTATATTGTTGCATCAATGTAATATTTCAGACATAATTAATCATATAAGATAAAATAAACTTTGGGTAAATTTCGCGGAGGTCACTAAACGTTGTCCTTTGTCACGAATTGGTCACTCAATTTGATTTGTCCCTCCATAACCACTGAACTTTTATTTTGTCCCAATCAAGTCACCCTATAACTTTTCCATCCAAAATATTAACGGAATATAACTTTTCCGTTAGTATTTTGGACGGAATGAGCATATTCCGTTAAATTTTTGGACGGAATGAGCATATTCCGTTATAATTGGATGGAAAAGTTATAGGGTGACTTGATTGGGACAAAATATAAGTTCAGTGGCTATGGAGGGGCAAATCAAAGTTGAGTGACCAATTCGTGACAAAGGACAAAATTTAGTGACCTCCAGCGAAATTTACCCATAAACTTTATAAATATTCTACATAAGATACTCCGAAAATCTTCATTAGACCACTGGACTCGCAAATAATATATTAACTGAAACACTGATGTGATACCAGATTGCATAATATAATCAACTAATAATCTTAATCTATATTGTTGAATCAATGAAATATTTCAGTGCCATTGAGGGAACTGTCTCAATTTGGCCACATTTCATGTGACTTAACCTATATTAAGCTTAAATTTATTCAACTTATCTTCAATTGTCAAGTATTAACTCAAATGATTAACAGATCAAACATATGCAGTATAAAAATTGCATTTGAAATTGGCAAAAAAAGAAGAATTCCTTCTAAAATAAAATTAGGCGAAAACTAAAAAAAAAAAAAAAAAAATTTACCTGAGTAATATCCTCAAAACAGCTTTTTCATCACAGTTGTACTCGCCTAATTTTCCTTTTAATAACACCTTCTATCTCATGCACAGAGATTCATCTCTCTGTAAACCACCATGCAATTTGTTTAAGCCTCACTAACATTAAAAAATATGACAAATCCTAATTGCAAATAAAACAGAACTATAAGATATTGATCTCGCCAAAAGACAAAGTAAAGCTAGATACAAAATATTTTGCATATACAAAGTGAAGCATTTGTATTCTCCAAGTCTTTTGTTTCAAGTTTGAAAAACAGAAAAAGAACTTGTCACTTGTAGAAAAGACAAATAAATGGCCAAAATATCAAAAAAAAATATCATTGCTCACAGATACAGAAAAAGAGAGTTGAACCTCAGTAATGAAGCTTATAGAGAGACCACCTCTGCCAGCTCTAGCAGTTCTTCCCACTCGGTGAATATAGTCACTCGAATCTCTAAAATCATCCATAAATACATCAAAATAAAGTAGTATGGCATATGAAATAATCCAACCATGTCTCTATTTCAATTAATCATCCATAAATACATCAAAATAAAGTATTATTGGCAAAAGAAAAAAAAAACTGGACTTCAGGAAAATAGATTAGCATAATGTAAAATTTCTGTACCAACTTAAATAAAAAGGATGCGGCAGGCTGGCAGCATAAATAACAAATATGACAGACATGAGGTTGTGACATGTACTGGTAAAACAAAATTAGGGTTAAAATAGGAATGACCCGTTGCAGGTACAATAACTACCCCAAACTGCCTACAATGGCACTATGATCTGGTACATAACTTAATATAAATGAAAGGGAGAAGAGTGAGATTTGGAATTAAGCAAACCTAGGGATGTTATAATTGATAACAAGATCAACCGTTGGAATGTCTAAGCCTCGGCTAGCAACATCAGTAGCAAGCAACACTGGCACCTGACCAGATTTGAACCGACTCAGTGAGGCAAGCCTGAGAGATTGTGACTTGTGGGAATGCAGCGCCACTGCCGCCTGACCCACCTCTTCCAACAATAGCTCTAGATAATGACACGTTCTGTAAACATAATTCAAATAAGTATATTACTCATGCTTACTGATCACAGTAATAAAATATGGCAGTACTATCAAGGCTCGATTAACAGCCAGTAATGCAACTGATATCAATTTCCAGATTTGCATTTAATCCTCCATTCAACCAAAACTGTCTCACACAGGGTTTAAATTGAGAAAATATGCCTCAATCCACAATCAATTCTAAAAAAGGGATTGAATGGGGCACAACCAAACTAGCCAGAATAACCAATTTTCTTCCAGTAGGGCCCACAACATAAAATATAGTAGGACATAAAACAAAAATAAATAATACTAATAGAATAGGGCTCAAATCGTGCCTCACATCTTTATCTTCGTTTTTGAAGTCCAAGCAGTTGATCCAAACAGCTCAACGTGATCTCCGTATTAAGATATGCTTGGAGACCAATTTTATATTATTTGGAACTTTTTTTACTATTTTCTAGATAGGTACAAAATCACTGTTTTTGGATGGTCCAGAAATCCAGAATCTTTTGAAAAACAGTGATTTTGTACCCATCTGAAAAAGGAAGTAAAAAATTTCCAAAAAAAATATAAATTTGGTCTCCAAGCATATTTATATGGAAATCACGTTGAGCGGTTCGGATAGACTGTTTGGACTTTGAAAACGGAGATAAGAATGTGAGGCACGACTGAGGCATGAAAGGCATGAGGTATTTGAACCCTACTCTTAACTAATATATGTACAGAGGTAAACATACCTACAAGTAGCAACAAATACAATGGCCGAACGGATGCCGTCTTCCTCCATGTTAGATAAAATATGAGAGAGGTATAACTCCTTCAAGTCAGGTGGTACTTTAAGGTACTGTTGCTTCAGGGTCTCGACTGTCTTGCCCCCTTTGTCCCCCTCGAACAAGTAATATTTATTTCCAGAAACTTTTGAAAGTGTTTGTAAATTACCAGTCATGGTAGCCGAGAAGAACAGTGTTTGCCGTTTTTTGGGTAAAAGACGGAGAATTACATCGAGATCCTCCTTAAAATTGCATCCAAGACCCTATCCGCCTCATCCAGCACCAAAAACTAAGAACATACAAGTTAAGAGTCTTGAACCATTAATCTTTTAAGGAGAAAGTATATTTTCAAATGATAACTATCAAATGCATCCCAATTAACTGCAGGAAATATTATCTATGTTTCTACAAAGCATTTAGTATGTCATTTACGAGATATTCTTTCTAGTTTACGAGAGGTAACAAAGAGGTTAACCAAAGCCCTTCTTCTTAAAAAAAAAACGGAAAGAGAAAAGGTTATTATTATTAAATTTCAAAGGGGCCCATGGATACTGATATGCACAATATCCAGAGAAAACCATGACAATAATTATTTTACTGCAAACCTTGGTACGGGAGAAAGCTGCAGCAATTTCAACACCCTCCATCAAAGCTCTAAGTCTCCCGGTGTAGCTATAACAACATGAGGCTTCTTCGCTAAGGCCTTTGCTTGATCAATTGTATTGTAACCTCCTATTGCAACCACACACCTTGAAACAAAATTTAAAATAACAATTCAGCTTTACATTTTTTATCAACATAGAAAAACAAAACACAGTAATGCTCATTACAATTATTGGTAAATCAGAGATAGCCTAATAAGCAAAATAACCCAAGAAATTGTGTCCTACGAACATTAACAATTATTTGCATCGCCCAAAGAAATAAGTAAATATTTGAAAAAAAATATTCTTATGGGCAATCTAGTGCTCTCCATCTTTCCCAGACACAAATAACCCAAATTTGAGATATAATTACAAATTAACTATTCCTAATGAAAACCCTTTCTACGATTGTTCTACTTGCAACCGCAACCGAACCTTAGATTAATAGGCGCACCAAGAGCTCTGAATTGCTCTGCCAACTGAGTTGCAAGCTCCCGTGTCGGCGAAAGAACCAGCGCATATACTCCGAACAACTCCTCGGCGAGTCGATGAAGTATTGGAAGAGTAAAAGCGGCGGTCTTTCCACTCCCCGTCGGTGCTACGGCCAAGACATTGTCACCGGCGAGGATGCGAGGGATGCACTGACGCTGGACAGGTGTAGGTCGGCGCATGCCCAGCTCCCGACACGTGGCGACCGCCCATTCGGACAGACCAAGGTCGGAGAAGGAGTCGGATTCGACGGTAGTTTTGGGGTGGGTTTTGATAGGCGGTTTAGGAGGGGAGGAAGGTCGGTTATCGGATACGGGTTGGCGTTTGGGTTTAGAGGTGGAAAAGATGCGGAAGGCCGGCTGCTCCGGCGCTGGCGTTTCAGCTTCCATTTATTTCTTCTTTTTTCCCCGGCTCCGAACCCGCAAGGAGTATACCCTAATCAAAACCCCTGTGAAATCAGAGTTCACATCCAGTGCAATACCTGAGGTGCAATTGATGGATCTGGACCGTTTTTAACCTGGCAAAATTCTCAAAACGGGCTCCCGAAAGTTTTCACAGACACCAGATTTGAGTTTGACCCGGCTGAGATTAATTTGAGCCGTTGATTTCCCATGCAATAGCCTCAGGTACCTGACCGGATACGGACTCATGAAATCATTATGGGGACTCGGGGAGTGCTATCTTAGAAGATTTTTTTTAAAAACAGTAATTAAAATAATAAAAGTTAAAGAAATGACATGATTGCTTCATTTGTTATAAAAACAACAAAAACCGAATTGTCTACTCGGTTAAGTCGTTTTTTTTTGCTTCACCGAATAGGCTTTTCGGTTAAGCAACTTTTCACAGAAACAGATCTCTGAATTATGTAACTACTCGTGTAACACCCCTTATAAACCGAATTGGCTATTCGGTTTAGATTATTTTTTAATTTTTTAATGTAAACCGAATAGCCAATTCGGTTTACATTATTTTTTATTTTTTAATTTAAACCGAATAGGGTATTCGGTTTAGATTATTTTTTTATTTTTTATTGTAAACCGAATACCCTATTCGGTTTTGAGTTTAATTTTTTTTTTTTAACCGAATATGGTGATTTGTTTATCTCTGGTTGGTTATCTGTAGTATTTTGTTAAATCGAATTAGTTATTCGGTTAGACGAAGTTCTGTCTAAAAGCCTTCTCCTCCCTCTTCAATCATTTATTCCATAGACAGAGAGAGATAGAAGAGAGAGAGAGACAGAGAGAACTTACAGAGAAAACTTCTTTTCTCTCCGAGACCTTCGTGCTTCTTCAGTGTGAACAGTTTCAGTTTTCCAAATTACATATCGGACCCTTCATTGTGTTTCTAGCGTTCGTCTGAAGATTGTAGTAATCAGGCTGGAACGATAATTCCATAGCAACAAAAATTAATTGTGGCTTACAAGTTTATTTTGAAATTTAAATCCAAACCGGTATTTAATACCTGCGTTGAATTCGCTATCGATATCTTGTGTTGATCTTCACTCAATTGCAACAAGCGTTGTTCATCAGACATTTTGCACTACAACATAAATAAAATTACAACATAAGAAAACTCCAATTAGTTAACACATAAAAAATTCCATAAGCTAATTTACTCTACATACAAAATTTAAAAAATCTACAAAGTTAAATTATACTAAAAAAATCTAAATTACACTAAAAAACCTAAATTATTCTACATTTATTTAAAAAAATAATTATGAGCAAGATTACCCTACATGCAAACCAAATCATTCTACAAAATCTAAAATTACACTAAATACACTAAATTTATACACTAAATTACTCTACATATTTACACAATTTATTTACACTAAATATTTATTTATACTAAATTTTTTGCACTAAATATATTTACGCTAAATTTATTTCACTAAATTTATTTCACTAAATTTATTTACAATTTATTTACAATTTATTTACACTAAATTTATTTACAATTTATTTACACTAAATTACTCAAAAAATTACTCTAATTACTCTAACTATTTATACAATTTATTTACATGATATATTTATATAATTTATTTACAATACAATACACTAAATTACACTACAATAAACTAATTTACACTACAATACACTAAATTTACACTACAATATACTAAAAAAATCTAATTTACTCTACATAAAAACTAAACTAAATAATTCTAAAAAATAATATAAAATTCGGATTTTTTTTTTTCAAATTAATAATTTACACTACAATATACCAAATTTACACCACAATACACGAAATTATACTATAATACACTAAAAAAAACTAATTTACTCTAAATACAAACTAAACTAAATAATTCTAGACAAAAATAATAAATTTCGAATTTTTTTTCAAATAAAAAATTTAACTACATACCTAACGAAACTTGTAGATCTAAAGTTCTTCTTGTTCTCCTCTCAAAATTATACTAAAATATGTGATTAGAATAAAAAATGATGAAGATTGGAGGTGGTTAAAATTTAGGTTTTGATTTTCTCGGGTAGGGGATGAAGCTCTCTGGGAAGAATGAGGAAGGAAGAAGGAAGAAAGGGGGGAGGCCTCGGGGTTGGACAATTTTTTGGCTTAACCGAATTGGCTATTCGGTTAAGCTAAAAAAATGGCTTCACCGAATCCCCTTTTCGGTTAAGCCAAAAAAATTTGGTTCACCGAATCCCCTTTTCGATTAAGTGTAATTTTAGATCTTCTGTGGCCATGTTCCCACAACCCCTGTTAAAACCGACTGCTTAACCGAATAGCCTATTCGGTGAAGCAGAAAAAAAACTTAACCGAGTAGCCAATTCGGTTTTTGCTGTTTTATAACAAACGAAGCAATCATGTCGTTTCTTTAACTTTTATTATTTTAATTACTGTTTTTAAAAAAATCCATCTTAGAATCACAATTTCTAATATTCAGGGTAAAGAGAAAAAATTTCTTCTTAATGTCCGTTTTACCCCTTAATAAATACTGTCTTGTTTTGTCTCTAATAAAATTCTTACTATTAATTGAAAAAGCTAACACATTTGATAATATCTCTTATGGCATTCTAATAGAAACTTTTAGTGTATTTAACAGGTGATATTTAGAAATATGAGATTTTATGTGCCTACATTTAAGTTTTTATTTGTCAATTTCTTCAGAAATAGTATGTTCTTTGAGCAATTTCCTCTGTTAATGAATCATAATAAGTATTAAGATTAGTAAAGTATAATTGACACACAAATTAGTCAAATCTCAATCCTCTAAGAAACAAACAAAAAAATGAATAAAAGTGGAAATAGTAATTGGTTGGAAAAAAAAATGATATCACTAGGCCTCTTGATAAAGTAGGATTATCAGCGCGCGATATGATTAAAAAATTAATCATATTTGATAATCTACTTAAGATTTAGAAAAAAATTAAGTTTGCAAGGATGACACAAACCTACCTTGAAACTATTCTGATACTATGTGACAAAAAAATAAACACGAGTAAATTGTTTACTGGATCGTGATATTGTATTGTACAAGATCATCTGTGTCAATTGGATAGTCATATTGCATTATGCCAGATGCCGCTTATGATTTGTAGAATTAAAAGGAGTTTTAATTTTATTGCCAACATAACACAGATCCCATCGGGTCACACCAATAGAAACGTAATTAGAGAATTTTATGATTAATTATAAAGTGTTATAATTAATAATAAAAATAAATGTCATAGAGATGACAAACTTAAATCAGATTAAATTTATAATGCGTATGATATGTCGTATAAATTTATCGCAACAACATACGCAAGAAATATAATTATTCAGAATAATTATATGGATAATTAATGGATTAAAATATTAATTATGAATTAATATTTTTGGGCCTAAAGCCCATTTTAATTTGGGGCAAATTAAATTTAGAATTTAATTCAAAAGTCCAAATTCAATCAAATGCAAATTGGGCTTATAGCTCGAGGGGCATTTTTGTAAATACCGCTAGAACCAACTTTCCAAGGGAATTTTGGTAATTATCCAAACCGACTTTGTGGCCTATATAAAGGCTTGAAGGGTGAGAGAGAAAATCAATCCAATTGTTTCAAACATCATTTTCTCTCTTTCGGGTTTTTCTCTCAAATAGTGATTTGCATAGAAAAGAAAAGAATACGTAATCCACGTATATTCTTGCGAGAAAAGTTATGAATAGTGTTTTTGCAAAATACCGCTAGTACAGTATTTCTGACAAAAGAAATACCAGCTCTCTGGTTATTCCTGGTGGACACTGACAGAGGCATTAGACGTCTGGTACTCCAAATCAGAGTCAGACTTCACTTCCAATTCGACTTTGGAATAAGGTACAAATGTTGTTTTAATTTATTTAAATGTTAAATAAATTTAATTTTAAAAATCAATCAGGGAGTAGATCCTCGGCTTTTGGTAGAAGTAAAATTTTGATTTTTCGTTCTTTCCGCACCATAAGCCTAAACAGAATTAGCAGTAAATTCCTGAACATAATTTAGCGATAAATTCCTCAATAGAATTTAGCGGTAAATTCCTATACAGAATTTAACGATAAATTTCTAAGCAGAATTTAGTAGTAAATTCCCAGAATTTAGCGGCCAAATTCTCCAACTACCATCATGAACTTGCATATTATCTCAAGATAAGAAACTGTAAAATTTAACAAATATATATTTTGCAAATCTAGTCAAGCAGACAAGTAGGTTATTGCATAATCCAACAATTATTTAGTTATTTTCAAAATTAAATTGACAAGTATACCTTTTCTTTTCATTTTTTTCTCTTGCCGTTCTAAATTACCGAGTACAATAAACTAAACAAGGATTATACAAACAGAGTCACAAACTTTAATCTTTCATTATTGTCAAGTACTTTAGATTCAATAGAGATGGGCTTTATAAGGCCAATGGAAAAAAGAAGAAGGGAATTTTAGGGTTCAGAATATTTATGTTATACATCTGTATACCGTTCATATGGGCGACAATAAAAAAAATGAATCTTCAATAGATCATCAGAAGTTTGATGGTCTTAATACCATCGTTTTTTGTTTACTAGATATTATGCTCCTTTTATCGTAAATTTATAACTTAGACCTAGCTAGGCTAAACACCAGTTTTTAATTTGTCGTGAAAGAAGAAATATCACACTTGATGTTCTCCAGGAGAAATTCATTGATGTTTGTCCATTGGTGTGTATAAAATGACATGTGCTCAACACTCGAGCAGAGACGAACAATTCATTAAATAAAGATTGCAATTCTATTGGAATCGGGACACGGAATGAAGATATGAAATTTTGGGTGATTGGGCCAATTAGTTATTTGAAAGAAATGGTAGTCGTTTCTTATAGGAAGCTTTGGTACCAAGCAACTTTATTTTGTCTATTTAGCGTACAATCTTAGTTGAATGGCTCTGAAATGTTATGGTTGTCTAAGGTGGTAAAGTACATAGTGAAGGAGAAGGAGAAAAAGAGGGGAGGGTATATCTGTTAAGGGCCTGTTCGTTTGTCACGGGATTGTGCGGGATGGGATTTGACGGGTTCGGGAACCAACTTTTTTATTTGCGGGAACCCATACTCATAGTATGTACGGGAATAATTATGGGAATGTATTAAATGAGTGTTCGGTTGTACCGTGGGAATAGTTGTGGGAATTCTTATTTTCTTTCTAAAATTGATGATATCAATAAAATAATTATTAATTAAATCAAATTAAATCAAATAAACAATAGCATAACAATACTTGTACCGTAAGCTTGTTATCCGATCACTATTAAATTCGGTTGTACCACGGAATTAGTTGCGGGAAATCATATTTTTCTTTTTAAAATGTTTGATATTATACAGTTTACTTTATTAATAAAATCAATAATGCAATTAAATAAATAAATTAAATAATAACATAACATTACTTATTAATTATTATTTTATAAATATAAATATTTTTTATTATTAAATGAGAAGAATTTAATAATAAGAATATACACTCTCTTTGTTTTTTGTTTTTTATGAATAACTTAAGGCATGATATATATAATTCAGTTACAAAATTAAAACTTTCATCTCTTGAGAAGGAACTAACCAAAATTATTCAGGACGAATATTTTAACAAAATGCATGAGGTATAATCTTATTTCTATTTCATCTCTACTTGAACATGACATCATCGATTATTGAAAAAAGGGTTAATATCAAACATATCCGGAAAATTCCAGATTTCATTGCATTTAGGTGAGGTATGCTCACAAAAAATTAATTAAACTCAAGTTACACAAAAAAAAATATTTTGAACAAATAACAATCAAGTGAGAGATTAAGTAGCAGCTCAAGTGTTTGGGAAAAAAAAAAATGGAGTTGGACTAGATAAATTTGTTCCCACCATTTTAGCCTAGATGTTCCCAACAAATGAAAAAAAGATGGGAATATTTTGGGAAAATTTTGACCATCCGAACAGTGCTGTAGGATTATAATCCTACTCAACCCAAAACCCACCTGTTCCCTGACGTCCGAACACGCCCTAATTTAATTTTAATATAACTTAATAATAGATTGAATAAATAAAAGGAGATAAAGAAAATAATTGTAAGTTATTATGGGAAATAGAATATTATGGTATTTTTATGAGAAAATTGGCTATTCTTTAATAAACTTAGATACACTGCAAATTTTCCCTTTTTCAAAATTCCACCCCTCTCTTTTCAGCTGCAAAAGAAAAAGAAAATTCTCTTTACAGGATAAACCAAAACCAGTCAGAATACATAACCTATGGACTACAGTATTTTTTCTAAGCTAAAGGCAAAGGACAAACGAGAACCTAAATCATCTACCTTTCTCAAGGTGCATCGGACCAAATTCGGTCCTTCGATCGGAACTGACCGATACGTATCAAGATTCTCGCCATAACTTCAACTTTCTTGAGGATCAAGTCAGCACGTATCTTAATTCAATCGGACAGCTCTAAGAGGACATGGGGCCAAATTTGGTCGGACGAGCATTGGACCACCACCAAGTTTATAGATAACTTGTTGCAGTTCAATTTTTCAGATCCGCCTTGGTCGTAAGTCTAAAATAAAAAAGAAAAAAGGGACCAAAAGTGAAGAGATTCTCTCCGATCAAGCGAACTGATACCTTCTCATCTCTTCGTCTCCATCAATTGATAGATCGATAAGCTTCGGAGTAAGAGAGAATCGAGATGGGAGTGCTAATGTCGAAATTCTGGTTCATGCTTTTCCCGGCGAAGGAGTACAAGATCGTCGTCGTGGGACTCGACAACGCTGGAAAAACTACGACGCTTTACAAATTGCATCTCGGCGAGGTGGTTAACACCAATCCCACCATTGGAAGCAACGTCGAAGAGGTTGTCTATAAGAATATTCGATTTGAGGTCAGATCTCTCTTCTTACAAGTGTTCCCTCTCTTCTACTATAGTTTCAGATAAAGCAAAACTCGAATTGGATTTTAGGATTTAAAAATTCCGTAGAACGAACAATTGGAGTCCTGGGTAATTTCTCTGTAAAAGGAATTTTATAGAGAAATTAGAGTAATGGGTAATTAATTGGGAGCTAGTCTGGAGGAAATTTTTTTGGTTTATAGTTAAGCCCCAAGCTCCAAATTACCCAGTGCTCCCTCTGGAAAAGAAATGCTATAGAACAATTGTTGTATAACAACTGACTTTCCTTCGGGACTAGATATGAGGGAGCTTGATCTGCATAAGTGCTTCCTTGGGACTATTTTGTGTTGAAACCAACACAATTGAACTTTTTTTACAAGCTAGATGTTTTTACAGGCTGACAGTGGGGTCAATTGTTCTAAATACGGGCGTAACTAATTAGTAGTTACTGATCACAACAGGAATAACAAATCAGAAGTGATGGTGAATGCCTTTAGGAAAGAAAAGGAGACACCTTTACTAGAATTCCTTTTTCTGATCTTATTCAATTTTTAGATACTCAGGATCGTATGTAAGTTTGCAGAAATTTGCTTTCTGTCAAAAAATAATTTATTTATTAATTTCAAAGATTAATTCCCAGGTTGTGATAGCATCTTGGTTTCCCATTCTCAAACTACATTTGTATGGTATCCTACCTTATTCTTTAAATTTATATTGTCAGAAGTTGATTAGTAAACACTTATATTCAGCTCTCAGTTATCCATGATGAAGGTATTGTATGTTCGTGCATTAGAGAGAGAGAGAGAGAGAGAGAGAGAGAGAGAGGAAATAAGTTAAAGCGAAGTACACTCAGGATTAGCTGGTTATAAATTTGCATTTATTGTGAATAGCGTGAAATTGAAACTGTGCTAAACTCAAAAACAAATTATTCTCTATGGTATCTTCGAAAAAAATCTGATATATTTGTGTGCTTGAGGCAGGTATGGGACTTGGGAGGTCAAGAAAGCCTGAGGCCATCATGGACCACATATTTTCGTGGAACCCACGCGGTGATAGCAGTGATAGACAGCACCGACCGTGCACGCATATCCATCATGAAGGATGAGTTGTTCCGCCTCCTCAGTCACGGCGACCTGGAGCACACTGTTGTGCTTGTGTTTGCCAACAAACAGGATTTGAAAGACGCCATGTCACCAGCTGAGATAACTGATACCATGTCATTGCACAGTATAAAAAACCACGATTGGCATATACAGGCATGCTCTGCTCTGACAGGAGACGGTTTGTACGATGGACTTGGCTGGATTGCCGAGAAAGTGGCTGGGAAATCCACGACAGCATCCTCTAGTACTTAATTCTTTTTTCTAATTTCGGGGGAGGGGATTGGGTACACTATTTTCTGCATGTTTATTGGGCCCATTTCCAGGCCCAAACCTTCATTTTGTATCTTGGTTGCTTTGGAAAAATAGGAATAGTAGTTTGTGTTTTCAATTCTGCTTTCTGTTTTTACACGTTCTTATCACTGTAGTTCAATTTTAGGGTTCTTTTAAGTCCGGTTTTGTTTTCATTTTTTCGAGGGTTCGTACCCAGATCCGAGAAAACATGATGGTACCGCAGTACCAGTGGTGATAGTTCGTGTTGATCATGATGGCCAAGAAATGAAAAGGACATCTGTCATCTTTTTAATGATACTGTTCCTAGCTGTCATTTTTCACCAAACATTGTTCAGATTCAGTATAAAATTCTACTGGTAAGGTTGGCTAAGGTGCCATACCAGCAATGTATGTGTTCTTTGTGATAGTTATTTCGGTTGTTGCATCTGTTGTTTGATTCATGCAACATTGAACATCCCTGGAATAGATTGGAAAGGATGGAGAGTGTCTTTCAATTCACCACATGTCAATGTTAAATAATTTCAAAGTTGTTGAAGAAATAAAAAAATAGAGTTAATTCCAGATACAATATCTTCACCAATCGATCAAGATTGGGACCAACTTCGATCATGTTTTTTATACAAATTGCACCCTTTTTTTCAGATTGATGGAACGGTTCAGTCAGAGTAGAATATATGTGTTTTTATCATTATTAGATTATATCATCTGAAAATAAGTTCTACCATTTAAGCAGTCTTAAAACCCTTTTTCTCCATATTGATGGAACGGTTCAGTCAGAGCAGAATATATGCGTTTTTATCATTATTAGATTATATCATCTGAAAATAAGTTCTACCATTTAAGCATAGTCTTAAAAGTTCAACTAACAACTAAAAGTTTTTGTGAAAAAATTTATTCAATGTCTATTCTTTTTCACTAAAGTCTGGCACTTCTAAAATACATATGATTTTTTTTTATTAAAGTCTGACTAACATATAATTTAAAAACACATTTTGTCTCTTGAATTTATTATAAAATTCAACAATCTAATTGCAGGGATTGGTGTGTGTGTGTGTGCGAGTTGTTTATTTGAGAAACAATTGGTTTCATCCGACTTTTATTTTTTTGTAAAAGGAAAATGATGTACAATCTCCTTGAATTCTGATTAAATTCTGAAATTATGTGTCATGGAATTGTAGCATTTGTGTTTTTTCTTTAGTAAAGATTGAAGGTCAAGTTATCTAACTATTTAAAACATTTTGTTATTTATTGGTGAAATATAGTCATTAAAATAACAAACTAATTAGACTAAGCAATGCGATGCTTCAACCTAGTTACATTATATTTCAACATGTTAACATAATGTGTTTCATGTCTTATTCATAATCTGATACCTAATAAATGTTATGATCTCTTGCATGTTAAATGTTTTGTTTTGTTAATATTGTCACAACAACAACAATTAAAGTTCCATACTTATATTTCATAGACCCAGAAATCAGAGGAGGAACTTAAGGTAATGTAGGGATGTTTAGTCACCTCTATAATTTTATAAATTTTCATCATGTGAATACAAATTTAATTGAAATTTCTTTTTATTTTATAGAGTTTTTATACAATTCATCTCCTCTTCATAAAATGTTAAATGTATGTCAGGAAAAAGAAGAATCTTGGTTTATATAAAAACTTACTCCAATACATCATTTTCAAATTAGTATTTAACTATTCGATTAAAAGAAAATATGAAAAGTAAGTATTTGAAACATTTTTAGCAAATCTTATATTATTTTTTCTTCTTTTATGTAGGGTTTTCCCAGTTAATTCATGATTAAATCTTAAATATATATTATGTAAATATCTTTCATATGAATTTATTTTGGTTGAATTACAGTTGTCAGATTAAATCAACATTGACCATTTAAAATATTTTAATACAACAAAGCATGATTTTTATAAATAACGGTGCAACATAAACATAGAAGATGCGAGAAATTACCTAAGAATTTTCAAAATTTTCTCTGATCGCAACTACCTCATCTTGACTCTTTCCTTTCCACATGCTGCGTGTGCATATTCGGTCAAAGATTCAGTAAGCATTGCTCTTTGCAAAATATTTTTAATAATGATAAAATAAAATAAATCAGTGTTGCACGTTAGGTAGACATGTACTGATCTGTACATCTATTTTTACAAGTTAACCATTGGCCTCAAAGATCATTTGCCATAAAAGGAGAGAAAAAGGTAGCGCGTTAAAACTTAATAAATGTACATGACATAATATTCGGAAATCATAGGATCTTTTAATTTGTGAGCTTGTGTTAAAGTTGCAACTAATAAATAACAATATTAATTGAATGAGTTGTACTTTAATTTCTTGAACTATTTTAACTAATGTTGAAGACAATAATAAATAAAATTGGCGCTAATTGGATCCTTATTTTGAGAAATTCTACATAATATTCTTATTTTTCATAACATAGAACAAAATATCTCCTTTCCAAAATTCTTAACAATATCCTCTCTCCCCCTTCCTCCCACTCTCTCCCCCTTCCTCCCACTCCTCCTTTTTACTCCTCTTTATTTTTTGTTGAAGTAAAAAATACAAATGTATTGTTTTTAATTTTTTATATGTATACCATCTTTTATTTATTAAACATTTGTAATTATATGCGTAAGGGGATAAATATATATTACTTGTGCGAGATAGTCAAGTTATATTAATCTAATATAACAGCGCTGCGCTTCAACAATTTACTGCATTTATTTATTTTAGAAAAATATTTTACATTTTATTGTATTTAAGATGTACTGATAACAATAGTAATTTTCTTTAAGAAACTGTCTTATACGATGGGATGAACAATTTGCATTTTTGCTCAAATCTAATTTCTAGACCTTGAGATAATTTTTTTTCTCATTTTAAAATTGTTTATATATTAAGTTTTGCCCAAATATTTATTGCATTTTCGATATATTTTGACTAAAAGGTATTTTTTTTTAAAGCTTGAAACTGAATGGGGGAACATGAACTCTCATTCGCTATACTTAAATACGCATATAATAGATAGTTTAATAAATAAAAGATGTTGAATTGTAAAAATTTGTATTAAATACGCATATATATAGATATATATATATATAAATATAAAATATCACATTTTAAACATTTCAAACTCTCATTCTTTTTTTTTTTAAATCTTGGACGAAACTCCCAAGTGTATTATTAAATAAAGTATTCAACTTACAACCACACACAACATATCAAAAGGTTCACAGAAGAGATCTCTAAACAAAAAGAATAAAAATGTCAACAGTAGCATGCATGCTGCGCACGAGGCACGACTATCTGAATTAGCAATGCTTTGTCCAAAGGTTTATCTGCTGAACACATCTCTTCGCTTCTATGCTAGTGGTTTGAAAACGGTCCGGGGCGGGTCGGTCTGGTCCAAACCAGCCCGGTTCCCGGGTTGACTCGGGCACGGGTTAGTCCGGGTCAACGGATTGAGTCGGGTTGGGGTTTGAGTCGGCCGATCCTTACCCGGTCTAAACCCGGCGGGTTAGGTCGGGGCGGGTTGCATGGGTCGGGTCGGGACGTCGGTCCGGTCCGGGTCGGTTCGTTTTTTTTTTTTTTTTTTCTGTTTTTCTGTTTTGTTTGGCTGTTTTTTTTTTCATTTTTTTTTAATTTGAACTCAATGTATTTTGTTTAAAATCAAATTATGTTACACCGAATTTTGTTAAAAAAAATTAAAAAAATACTTAATAAATAGTAAAAAAATTAAAAAAATATAAAATTTGATCTCCAAGCACATTTTAAATATAGATATCATGTTGAACGGTTTAGATAGACTGTTTTGGACTTTGAAAATCGTAAAATTGAATTGTTGTAAGATGTTGTAACTTTCAAATATTATAAGTGGAAGGAGGATATAATTATATAAATATGAATGAGTCATATAAATGCTTATTTTGACAAAAGAATATGATAATGTACCATAATAACAATTCATTTTTAAGTTAGAAAGTGCAAATAGTATATTTTTTTTTATGAGAGGACTAACAGTATATTTTTTGAGAACGGAGTAGGTCCGATGCCCATCGGACCTACTTTTAGGTTCAACGCCACGATGACCGTCCGATTTAGTATAAGATTTGTGCGCACGAAAATTGAAACATACACACACGGGGTTTAAAGAATTCCACACGAATCTAAAAGCAAATCGATGGTGATTAAACCCATCGAACCGAGGTAGGTCCGATGCCCATCGGACCTACTCTCAAGTCATATTTTTTTTATTATAAAATTTAGATATTTTAAAGAACAAAAATGAAAAGTTTCAATTTTTATAGTGTGTGCTTAGCGTTCCTTGGTCTCTACCTTCATCTGCTCATGGTTATATATTATCACAGTTTAGCAATGCAAATTCTGAATTCCGTGCTAACTAGAATTATATTATTAAAACGGAAATAATAAAAGACTAGGTTGATTATGAAATGGTTAAGCTACAATATGCTTGCTTGCTTAGTCTTGACCATTACTTTTATTATTTAAATTATAATGTACAGAAAGTATGTTATTTGATATTAGTATCATCGTTTAGTTTGCACCGTACGTGCTAGTCACAAAATTCACATTACAGAAGATCCAGATATAATTTGCCAATTTAAGGCACTGCCAAGTGCATGCATATTTCAAATTCGGACGGGTTGACCCAGGTTGGGGCGGGTTGGCTCGGGTCCCGCCGGGTTTAGATCGGGTTAGGGTCGGTTTAGGTCGGGTTAGATCGATTTGGGTCGGGTTTAGGGTCGGGTTCGGGCGTGGCGGGTCAGATTTAGGCCGGTCCAGGTCGGGTTCGGGTAGACGGGTTGAAACGGGTGGGGTATAGGCGGGTTTCGCCCAGAAAACCGCATCCGACCCTAGTGAAACCCGGCCCACCCGTTAGGACGGTCTGGGTCGAATTTTAAGGTCGGGTTCGGATCCGGGTCACGGGTTTGCCCGGTCCGTGCTAGGCCGCACCACCATTCCTCCAAAGACCACCCCATTGCGCTGCTTCCATATATGTCACATGGTAACTGTCGCCCATATCTTTTTTTTTTTCTTTTCATAGCCCTTTCTTGGCTCATCACCAGTCACCAGGGGCGGTCTTGAAGATTTTGGGGCCCGGGGCGGTAGAAAAATTTGGACTCTTTATGTACAATTTTTTATCAAAAATAATATGTGGAGAACCCGGCCCCTGTTATATTTATCTTTAGAAAAATTTATATTAGAATCTCTAATAGGACCATTCTCAACAAGCAAATATCTCAGTTTTGAATCTAAACCATCCCACACTATAGGATCATATATATTTATAGATAACGAAGAATCTAAACACTCAGACACATGATTAATTTTTTTTATTATTTTCACTAGTCTCATTTTCAAGCACATTTGTTATTTCTTCATTTATCTCATTTTCATTTTAGACATGTTTGTTGTTTCTTGATTTACCTCATCTTCATTTACCTTATTTTGGTTTTCAGATACATTTTTTGTTTCTTCGTGCACCTCACTTTCAACTTGGTTTTCCAAAAACTCATTTTGTGGTTTACTTTTCTTCCAAAGCTTTTGAATAAAACATTTTTGAGGTTTTAGTTTTTCTTCTCCCTCTCTTTTTCTGTTTCTTTTTTCGCTACCTGATGTATGTTTTCTAAGAAATATTGTTTTAAATTAAAAATAAAACAAAGTAATAGAAGGATAGAACTTAGGTAATGAGGCAGACGTAGCGCTAAGCCGCCGGCAGTCCAATCTAGAGGCCGCGTCGATGCGCTGTTGCGTCGATGCGCTGCTGCGTCGATGCATTGCTGCGTCGATGCGTCGGCCTCGCCCTAACCAAACCCCGCTTCCGTCTCCGCCTCGCACTCGCTGTCGCAGAGCGAGATCGTAACTCGTGAGAAGAGCTAGGTTTCTTAATTTCTTTCTTCCCTCATTTGTTGATTTACAGAGAAGAAATGGCGGTCGGCAGAATTAGGTTTATTTTTTTTTTCTTGTTTCGTTTGTCGTTTTACAGAGAAGAAACGGAGTTTTATTTTAGGCGCTATTAAATTGTTGACTTTTATTTGTCGTTTTTAACACATATAAATTTTTTTTTGGGGTCCTGTTGGATTTTGGGGCCCGGGGCTATCGCCCTGGCTACCCTGGGTCAGGGCCGGGGCTGCCAGTCACCACGGCCCATGAACGGTACCATGTTTGTTGAACCGAGTTAGAAACCGTCACTATAGGGAATTGTAAAGCCTGGGCTACCTTTCTCCAAGCGGCCTTCGCATATGATAAAGAGGAGTAAAAGGGGATCCGACTTGCTGCTTTTCTCTAAGAAAAGCAGGTTCTGTTTTTCCGATCCCAACTATTCAAATTTGTTAAAATTTGTTCATAAAAAAGTTTCTTTATCGAGATACGCAAATGAAAATTTTTGAATGGTTGGGATCTGAAAAGCAGAGTCCTGCTTTTGTTAGAGAAAAACAGCAGAGTCGGATCCGTAAAAATAGAGGAGTGGGAAGGAGGCGAAAAGAGAGAAATAGTGGGGCCCACAAGAGCATTTTGTTAAGAATTTTGAAGATGAGATATTTTGTACTATATTTTGAAAAGAATGACATTATATAAAATTATCCCCTTATTTCAAGCTCTCTAATATTCTTTTTTAATGATATACTCATCTTGAATTTCACTGTGGAAAAAAATCACATCCCCACACACAAAAAGAGAGGAATGCTTTAGTGTGTGGTTAATGAATTAAAAAAAAATACTATTCTTAAGAAAAGTGAAAAGTAAACTTTTATTATTCTATTGATAAATTTATATTTGATTATATCAAAATTGATACTTCTTCAAGCGTAGTGTGCTTTTTAATTAGTCCAAACTAGCGAGCTAAAAATTAGGACTTAAGAGTGGAGGTGCTGAGCAAAATTTAGCAATATAAAACATTTTTTTTCTTAGAAAATCACATTGACTAGACTTGAATGTCTAATTTTTTTTAACAAAATTGTTTCTGGATTTCTCCTACTCTTATGTATCCAATTAAAGTCTTGGCTCTTGGACGGTCCTTGGGCACCACGCTACGCGGCAATGGAAATTTCAAGAGAAATGGCAACGTTATTGTTTTTTAATTATCTCTTTACAATATTTTATTGAAAAAAAATTAAATGTCTTTATTTTCATGTCTCTATCATATATTTTAGTTTCTAGTTTTTAAATAATAATTTTTTTAAAACTTAAATGTCAAAATATAATTGTTAGATATATATTATTTTTCACATGTTCATACAAAAATATTTTTTTTATTTTTTTATAAATTAATAAGTTGAAAAATAAACTTTTTAGAAAAATATCATAATATTTTACACATGCACAAAAAAATAATTTATATTATTTGACATTTAAGTTTTAAATTTTAAAAATAGAAGTATAATAAAGACACAAAAAATGGATGCATTTGAACTCTACTCTATTTTGTTAATTATTTCAAAAAAATTAATTTCCGACTTTCAATATCTTGCATTTTTTTTTAACATAACTGCTGTTAGTTTTAAATAAAATGATTTGAGGGATTTCTTTTTAAATGAATTGTCCTTTTATTCTCTTCGAACTAGTAAGGTTTAAATTAAAGGTTTGCTGTCAGTTACGCCGAGGTTTTGAAAAAAAAAATCTAAAGCATACATATACTTATTTAAAGTGTAAATTATGTCATAAATAGGATAATCAATAATATTAATAACAATAATAATAATAATTGAATATAATGGTTGCTAAAAACAGAAAATAATTACAATATAATTGAAAAATAGTCATTAATGTGATTAGGTTAATTAAGTCTCGCAAAAAGTTGATCATTGACAAATTTTCAAATAATATTTTTGAGTGAGGCTACGGGAATATGTATATTACGTATCAATTAGTGCTATGAATTCATTCTCTATTTCAAAATTCAAACAATTGATATGTACCATTAAATATTATCTCTATATGAAAATGTACTTTAGATCAAATTTTATATTTTTTAAAATTTATTTGTTATATTTTATAGGTAGAGAATTACTTGATCTAAACATTTTAGACCATTCAAAAACAATAATTTTTTATCTATTTAAAAATAGTAAAATGTTCTATAAATAATATGAAATTTGATCTCCAAGGACATTTTTATAGAGATCGTTTGAACTTTGAAGATAGAAATATAAATCTCTAATACGAATCAATCCGTGATATGTTACCATAGCCATTAACCCTAGTCATTATTTCTAATGCTTTGAAACTAACCTTAATCTAATTAAAAAATGCTAGCTTTTGTAGTGGGGCGACGGTTTGGATTGTGGCATCAAAGGCCTTGAGCCGCCGCAAGCTCTCCAGCTCCTTGAAGTCTTACTAGTGGGGTAGTGCCGGCTTTCCCAAATGAGATTAATTAATAACTTTTGATATATACGTGACAACCACAATAAATATATGGGAATTTACCTAACGACACGGCCATGAGACGTACATAGGGTCATTATTATTATTATCATTTTATCATCATCATCATCATCATCATCATTATTATTATTATTATTATTATTATTATTATTATTATTATTATTATTATTATTATTATTATTATCATGATCGTTAGCCCGTTGCCTGCAGGCGCCTTGCAATTTTTTTAGTTTAAAAATTTAATAAAATAATTATGAGAAACGAACCATAGTTACAAAATTTGCGAACTATTCACGAATTATTCGCGAATAATTCATTTTTTGGTGATGTCGAACCGAACACCAAATTATTTGGTTGACCGAACTTTGACCGAATTATTTGCGAAATAATTTGCGAATTTTACGAATTTTTTTCCGAATTTTACTAATTATTGGCGAATTTTTCTCAGATTTTTTTTGTTTTTTGTTTTGCTCCTTTACAGGACTAAGATCTCTTATCGGGATAATTTCGAATCATTCCCGAATTATACCTGAATTATTCACGAATCACGAATTTTGACCTCGCCGAACCGAACCCGAATAATTCATTTGTTAATGTGAAACGAACTATTAATTAGTCCCAATAAAATTTGAATAAGTTGCAGTTTATCTTTGTCACAAAAAATTTAAAAATCTTTAAAACCAAATTATTGATTTGATCCCACTAAAATTTGTATAAATATTTAAAAATCTTTGAAACCGAACTATTAATTTGATCCCAATAAAATTTGTAAAATTTGCTCTCCTCTCCTTCGTTTCCTTTCTTCCGCGCCCGCGCCCTCCTCCTCCCATTGGGGAGAAGCTAATAAGAGGAAATCAATAGAATCGAACCGAGCCATTCGTTCAATTTCTTCTTTTGACAGCTGTTTCTAGCTGTTTGCAATTGCAAGTCAATTTCACTAATGAAGATGCTCTTAGCATGCATGCTTTCGGTGTGACTGAACCAATGGTTAAGGTCCATCTATTTATCAAGAAAAAAAACAATCATTTCGGATAATTTGAATTTTCAATTCTACAAATAAAAAAAATTAGGCACCTTATATACGCCTTGTGCCATTTTATAGTTTTTTTAATTAAAAGCCAAATAGAAGGATCCTTCCCATCTCTTTCCTTTTGCTCTCTCTCTCTCTCTCTATATATATATATATATATTGCTATTCAAACCTTTTTAATTACCTACTCTCGCTCTACTATATTGTAAACAAAAGTTAGCTATCTGGGTTATTGTTAGTGCATGCATGGATCAGAATCTGACACCTGAACAAATGTCTGAGTTTCGCCAAGTCTTCTTACTCTTTGACAGGAACAATGATGGTTCATCTCAAAAAAAAAAAAACAATGATGGTACTCTCTCTCTCTCTCTCTCTCTCTCTTTATTTTCTCTTAGTAAAATTGATGGTAGTGTTATTAAAACAGAAGATTTGGGTTTATACTAATATCTCTGCCTTTTTTGAGTTCTTGGTTAAAGTTCTAACAGCAAATTTTATACAAAGAAGGCCAATATGCCTTTTGATGTGCTTGTTGGAAGCAATTAAATGAATTGTATTTACTATTATTTCTCTAAAGCTCTTCTTAGTAGTTAATTTGCTGTAAAGGTCTTTCTTTTTCATTTACATTAAATGCCTTTTCTTTTTATTCTTTTGAACGTATTTTTGTCAGTAGTGCCGAAAATATACAGAAGCAAACAATTAATATGTCTTAATGTCACAGTTAATATATATTTTTAAAAATTGGTGTTCTATGAATAGTATAATTTGGTGATGAATTGAAGCATCTACAGAGCTCTGTGGTATATATAAAGCAACCTTTTTTTTTTACTTTTTAAATAGTGTCTGACAAATTAAAAGGGAAATCAGAAAATAAAGAAGGAACATGTCATTAATAAAATGAAATAAAGTAGTTGATCACAACAAGATGATGATAAAAACATATCCAACATTTTACTCAAAAAAAAAACAACATATCCAACAATCCAATCAGGAAATAATTCGATGGCAAGATTTTTTGTATGGGCAATAAGCATTTATCCGGGGGCTCATTTGAATATTCATCAAGTTCTTCCTCTCAGCATAGACTTGAGCAAGTCAAGATGATGTTATTACCTCTAGTTTTCAAAACTTAAAATATCCGCTGTTCCTTTCCAGATATTATGATTTAATCTCTGGAATTGCACTTAAACGAGGCGTATTTTGTAGGGGAATTACAATTTTTTTTCAGTTTTTTCCAAACAAATTTTTTATGTTTTATTATGATAGGGATATTACCGTGCTTTGATTTTTGCATTCAAGTTTTATAATTTGATTCTTCTTCTGAAGCCACTTTTTATGTGCCTGATACTTTGCATAGATTTTATTTAAATTTCTCATATTGATATTTCACAAGGACTAATAATGCTTACTTGCATGTTACCAGGTTGCATCACTAGAGAGGAATTGGCAGTTGTGATTCATCAGTTGGGTCTGAACCTAACTGAGGTTGACCTTCTTGACATGATACAGGAGGTCGATATCGATGGCAATGGTACCATCGAGTTTCATGAGTTTATTAGCCTCATGGCAAAGAAACTCATGGTAATTTGGATTTCATTTCATATGATATTTTATGTATATAATATACATTTCATCAGCAACAACTTATTTTTCATTGTTTTTTTTTCTTTCTTTCTCAGGAGACCGAAACGGATGAGGAGATGAAGGAAGCTTTCGAAGTGTTTGACAAAGACCAAAATGGGTTAATATCACCTACTGAGGTTACATATTTTTTTTTAATCAGATCTCTCTTTAGTTTAACTCCAAGGAGGTAATTAGATGCAGGGATGCACAAACAAGTAACAAACCACTCATTAAGGATTCTCAATGCTTCAAGTATCCTTATTTATTTATTTTCCTTATATTTCAAGCTGAGAAATGTCATGGTGAATCTTGGTGAAAAATTGACTGATGAGGAGGTGGCACAGATGATCAGTGAAGCTGATCTCGATGGTGATGGTTATGTGAACTACGAGGAATTTGTTCGTATTATGAACAAATGACTACTTCCTGACATGTCAGATTAAACAGTTATTACAGTAAAGTTTATACAAGGTTTTCGTTTCTCTTTAGTGAAGTATTATGCCTCTTTGAGGCTTTACAATTGTTCATTAGTTGCATGCTTTCGTTCATAAGTCGGGACATCAGTAAATAACCTGTTTTTAGATTGGAGTATGCTTGCCAATTAAAATCTTGTCAGGGCAGCATAAGCTATTCATTGATTTGTACATTATGTTTTGATGATTGTTAAGTTGTAGAATGTAATGGAAAGTAATTAGTTTGTCAAGTTGTACAGTGTATCAAAAGTAAACTGGTCTGTAATACTGAATATTGTTGATTGTTAACTTTTAAAATTAGTTTCTTCGTTTAAGTTTATTTTCTTGTCTGTGAAATGCATTTGTTCATTGTCTTGCCATGCTTATTTCATCATAAAAGAAAACAAAATTCCGCCAACAATTAAGCATTTCCTTAGTAGACAAATTTCACATACAAACAATTATCCTGTACAAGAGCAACAGCATATAATTTCACACAAGATCAAACTGACACAAAGCGCACTAGAATTTGACAAAGCAAACCTCTGTACAACATCACCCCTAATACTAGCATTCTCTTCCCCTGTTCCATAGCACACCTGAACTCAGGAGTAAAGCATTAGGGTTTACTAAAACCCTAATTATTAAACCCGGGGCAGCACACACAGACATCGAGAGATGGAGAGTTCTCTGAGTCTGGCATTTATTTATTTTAAATTTTTAATAGTAGCAAATAACAAGACTCTCCAGTACCATATCTATCTAGATATGCTTAGCATCAGTGGTGGTTTCAAGCAGCAACTGCTTCGCGAAATTTGGTATTGGTCACAGGTTTGCTGATGCTGTCATAATAATCGACAAGAACTTGCCATCCTCCCGGGCACATAAACCCGTCGGGTGGGCTCTCCCGGTTTCTAGCTAGGGTTCTCATCTGTGTTCATAATTTTTCAAATTAATACGAACTATTTTTCAAAATAACAATTTTTTTTTTTTTTGCATATAGATAAAAATGTAGAAAGTACCTTAGTGCCTGAAATAAAGAGGAAATCATCTTTTCTTGAGGGGTCGAAGAAATCCATCTGCTTCTTCTTTAAGTCATAGGCTGCAACCTGTATGCATCCACAGTAATGCAAAAAACAGTTAGTCAAGAATTTTAGTTTTAACCACTATACCAGATCTCACTTGTATAAAGCCTGACAGCATTATCAGCTCATAAAAATGTAACTAAATTGACTTGTATATAAAAATAATTAATTTGTTTTCAAAGGTCAAGGAGAAAAAGGTAAAATAATTCAAAATTTTACCCTGAAAGGAAGGATATTGAGCTTCTCAAGGCCAGGTGCCATGCTGAGCACCTTCTTTCCATGGTCGGCATCATATAAATCTCTCTTCTCTATTGGGTGACTCATGCCAGCTGGGTCCCGACCCACTATGTAGAAATTCGCACCCGCATTTATGCGGGCCTTAGCGTGCCACTGCACCTCTGTGGGCCCCGCATAGTGCATAGGAGACGGGAAGATTGCCACCACTGTTGAGTCAGGGTTCAGCACCCCATCTTCAAGCACCTATATTAATAATTTCTTGTAATTAAGTAAAGCATAGAACAATACTGAAATGACAAATTTATGATGATAATCTATTAATAAAAGAAGAAGAAACCTTCTGGTGTTGTTTCATGCGCCAGCTCAGCGGCACATCATCGGCCTTGGTGAAACCGCCAAGAGGATGAAGCAACAAAACGGGATTTTTGTAGCCCATATCAAGGAGGCGTCTGCGAGTATCGGTCATAAGCAGTGCGTGCCCATTATGCACCGGGTTGCGGAGCTGAAATGCAAAGACCGCATCCGCACCCCGTTTCTCAAACTCCTCCCGCAGCTGAGCTGGCGACAGCCTATAATCATCCAGGCCATCATTGTATTTTATTGGCTTAATCACTTCTAAGTCTCCACCGATCAGCCAGTTACCTGTCATGAAATGTGTCTTATTTAGGACCCAATCATTGCCATTATGTTATTTTACCAATTAGGCAAGTCTATACCCAAAGAAATTAAAAAGATTTTAAAATCAAAACAAATAAACAAATAAACAATTAAAGTCAAGACCAGATTCTGGTATTACCAATACAATATGAAGAAAAAGAATATTCACGCCATTCTAAATTAGGCATCCCAAAGATAATGACAATAATATTAATAATACAACTATAGAAAGATTTTTAGAATCAAATTTTACTTACCAGCATGTGTGATTGCCTCTTCAACATATGGGAGACCTGGGGCAGTGGTTCCCCAGGTACGTGCAATCCTTTCTTCTTTGTTGTGCTTGTATATCTCAATACTGCAAAAGGTGGTACGAGTTTTGCATTAGTACTTTTTCCATGAAATAAATACAGCCAAAATCTCTCTTCAGAGATACCAGCTTCTGGTTTAAAAGTTAGTGAAAGTAGAATATAAAATAGTACATTGTTATTTAAAAGACTAAGAAGTGTAAAAATGAAAATACACAGAGTATCCGGTGCACAAGAGTGTACAGATTCAAAGTGAACTATATACATGATAATCGTAAGTCGTGACAATACATTTGCACACTCTTACTACATCGCAAGTCCCTAAGATATATAACTTTTGGAAATGATAAAAAAGTGACAGAATGATTGGTAAAATTAAAAATAAAATTGTAGATATGTTCTTTATAGTTTAAATAGGTCATATACCATGATACAATCTGAAAGCCAATTGGTAATATATCAAGCAATCAAAAACATTAATGGTTTAGTGTTATTGGCACTTGATTGTTATCCAAACTATTTTCAAACTGTACCTAAATTGATATACAACATATCTCAATTTTAATCTTTTACCTTGATAATCATTTTATTGTTTGTCAATAAATCTTCCCTCTAATATACAGTGTTCAAATTTTAAGCAGACAATAAGAATAAAAAATATGCTGCATCATCATACAATTAGTTAATTATTGTGATTACATATGACAAACGCATATCCTGATTATTCAGAAAAAGCTTCTGTTTGTACCAGGAAAAGGATTAAATAACTGGAACTTCAAAATTTTACCTAACAATGAGAAAATTAAAATACACACTACTTGTTTATCGGTTTTACCAGTAATAAAGAATTAAATTAATCCAATCAACATAGGAAAAAAAATGTTTTCTCTTTAATTCTTTTGTTATTTATTATATTAGGCTGACGTGCCATCGTACAATTGTACAAAGTCTCTTCAAACTAAGTCAACGTTCAAGACTAAAGTATAAAGTCGTATATTTTAATCGCTTCCAACAGAAATCCAGTAAAAATGACTTTCAGTTGGTGGTTAGTTACTGTTCAAGATGCCAGTATGAGGCATTTGCTTACAGATTCAGGGTATCATTTTGATGATATGAGATTTCCTGATAAGACAAAATCCTGTAACTTAACTTTGTTTCTGCAATGAAACGGGCTTGGCCTTTTATCCAAAAAAAAAATCCAGTAAAATTTCCAGAATATTCAGGATAAAAGATGGCACTCCAGTAAATGTTTTTGTTTTTATTTTCTCAACCATTGAAACTAAAAAGAAACTAAAGAAAACTATAATTGAGGAAAAATTAAAACCACTTACTTGTTCAAAATTGCGACAACCTTGTTGGTGCTCCGATCGACAAGCGCAACCTTGGTACCATCTCCGATCGATCGTTTGGTAGAGTCGTCTATGGCGAGCACGATCGGTACGGACATGTTCACAACCGACCCGTCATCAAGTCGGAGTGAACTGAAATGAAGTGTTTGGAGGAACTCGGCTTCCCTCATGAAGCCTCTGAGCGGGCTGGCCCACCCCTCGCTCAGCACCTGGACCCACTCCAGGTCCACCCTTCCCAGCTCGACCCGTGGCAGCGTCTCCGCCTCTCTCCTCTTTAACTCCCTCGTGGGACCCACTGGCACCACTAGATCCACCAGCTTGCCTCCGTCAGGCTCGATCAGGCTCGCCGTTACCGCCATTTTCAACCCACGCGAACTCCGATTCAATTTCAAATTCCAGCTCAGATTCGAATTTCGGAAGGAAATTTGACCGTGAGTGGTTTTGGCGCGTGATTGGATTTGGGAAATTCTACGGGAATTAAGGGTTTGATTGGTATAATTTGGGAATTTCGCGAGAGAGGCCATTGTGCTGGCGTTGAATTGGTACGCTCTCGTTTCCCCTCTTTACTCACACGTTATAAAAAAATCTAATTAGTAGCTTGATCAATGGAATCATGGTGGTGGGGATATTTATATATTGACTGAGGCCGAGGGGGATGGGATGAACCTAGACGGAAAAGCGGGAAGCTTTTCAGACTTCAAAAGGGGCGGAGGCATGTACATTTTTAAAAGGGAAAGGAATTCATCTCCCCTAAAGTAACTCAAATTTTCAGTTTAGATCCTAACCGTCCGATCTGATATTGCACGAAATATTAAATCTTCCCCTGCATTCCTCCTCGGCGCGGATTGGCCCGGATTCTGATCGGACGGTCTGGATATAATCTAAATAATGGGTTACTTTAGGGGATCGGACCCATGGATCTAGACGGTTGATTCGGCTTGGGTGCTGGGTTTTTTGATCAAATCGTATTTTATTAGAGTAAAAATATTCGCTGTTCAAGTTGCTCCTTCCTTTTCACTATTAAAAGGTTTTAGTGGATTTTGATTTTTGTTTTTCTTGATGGATTAAGCATAGACTCCCACTTATTTTCAAACAAAGCATACTAACTCCTGGCGAGTTGGATGACATTGCTCCAATGGTAGAATTTTGTTGATTCTTCTTAGACGAGTCTGGACTGTTCAATTTAGATCGGACGGTCGATTGATCAAAAATGACCCTTCGTATTTTGTGTAAAGTTCAAATTGTTTGTAAAATGTTGGAGAGGATCGTGTCCAATTATGATCGTAAAGATAAGAGGTTTCTTCGGTGTTTCCTACTTCATTTGTCAAGACTATCTCGCTCAGTGCTTACCATGTTTATGAATCACCCCCTGTAAAGTTCATTACTGGAATTTAACCCAATTTTGAAAGGTGTAGGCTGTAGCCGTCAGGATGAGGACGGGAGGAAGAGAGACAAAATTAAGTGAAAATTGGAGATATTAAAGGGTCTACTTTGTAAATTCAAGGGGTCTTCTTAGGCGGACTGCATATGGGACCCACTTGTCGACCATGGTCCACGTGTATGTTTAAGTACAGCGGTCCACGGATTAGATTGGACTAAAATGTTTAGGTCGTAATGGATGACGTGACATTATAACATTTGTCCTTTTTTTTTCTCTAGGACACTAGATACTCTGTGGTCAATGTATATGTTTGATATTTTCTTCCTATTTAAACCTAATTCAACAATATTTAAAGTTGATAATTCGGATATAATATAAATATAAGTTGAAAATAGTATGTGGTTTTTTAATAAAATAATAATTAAAATATTGATATATTTACAAATCAAATAAAAATTCAAAAGTTCATACCAATGATATGGGATAACTAGCGTTTTTGTTCATATAATTCGTCATATTTAAAATAATTCACGAAGTGATGAAAAAACAATACTTGCAGATTCTAATTATAATTAGAGAATCTCGTTACTCTATATGTTCAAATTTTCTCTCTTTTTGAGATAGATTGCTTACAAGTAACTCCATAAATAATCATGAGATAAGATCAAATATAAAATATAATGAATATATATATGTAATTTTTAAGAGCGCTAATTATTTGATTAGTGAGAAAATATATTGTCTTGATGTAAAAGTGGAGAGAAAATCATATAAAGAGGCAAAAAATGAATGAAAAAAAATCGTAAATTGTTTCGGTAACTATAAGAAAATAGAATTATAATAGTTAGACTCTTTTAGTAGAATCAATATAGTAGAATGAGTTAAAAAAAATATTTCTAATTACTACTTAACTTTTTAAATAACTTTACTTCATCTGGATCCAAATCTATCATTTTTCTTGAGAAGCATTAGAGAGAGAAAACAAAAGAGAGGAAGATTCTCTTCTCCAAAAACAAAAAGAGCGGATTCAATTCCACCTCCCCTTCCCTTCACTTTCCCCTTTCACACTTTATTTAAATTAAATAATCCAATATTCTTATAATTTACAAGATGTGATCTTAATAACACTGTGTGCATCAAATTGTAATTTTGAAACATAACATGACTATTGTTCTATCGAACTTATTCTAATTTGAAAATATTGGGTTCTCTTACTAATTGTAGTTTTGAATAGTTATCACCTTGAGAATAAAGCGATAGTACAGTTTGCTAGAAAAAAGTCTTAAAACTGTTGGATATTCAAAAATTGAAAGTTTGAATCCAAAGTTCAAGCCCCGCTCACCACTTCACAACTTCTGCGAAACTTAAAAAAAAATAGTTATCACTTAAGACTTTATTAGCTACTAAATATTTAATGACAGATAAAGATAAAGAATTGAAAGGTAAAATGTGCATGTGTGCTTTTTCTTTGTGACAGACTAATACTCAACTGGCACCAACAAACTTATTTTATGATCGTAGATGTTACATATCATAAACTATACACAAATCTCATTACTAGTGAATTATGGTTTTTTACTTGAAACCGAGAATATTAAAAAACACACACACAAACTTGCATAATTTCATTTGTTTTGTGAAAAGCTATAAAGCGACCGTCACCTATTCCCATTTTAAAAAAGAAAACGAGGTTATTTACACAATACTTAAAATTACAACCAATAACCAAAGCAATTACCAGTTATATTACATTCCATTTAATCATTTTTTCTAAAGATACAAGAAAACAAATTTATTTATGTTTTCAATTAAAGGTAAGAGGTCAAGTTATCTAACGATTTTATATTCCCAAGAGATTTTCTATCTGAATTTCCAATTTACGACCTCCCACACAAAAAACATTACCTTTGCCACTTGATCAAAAGCTAATTCTTAAAACAATTTATTCTTTTAACATGTGATACAGAAAGTTCATCAACTCACCTGCATTATATACCCGAAATTTTTATTAATATAAAAAAAAAAATTTCAAAATCTACACCCTTGCTGATAGAAATTCGAAAACTGCCCAAACCGCAAAAACAATTTCCGATTCTGGGCCTTCTGACCGGAAATTATTTTTCCGGTTTTGGAGAAGGGAAACCCCAAAAACAAATTCTGGTTTCAGCCCAAAACCGAAAATAATTTCTGCAGTTTTAGAACTGAAAATTATTTGTGGTATTTTTCTTTTTGGATATTAATAAAAATTTCGGATTATATACACTAAATTTTAAACATGTAATTCTCATACAAAAGATAACATCTTAGCTACTAGATTAGTTCGTGGCTCAACAAAACAACTTTTATTAAATCCAAAATTTGTCAAAGTTATGTGATACGTTATTATCTGAGGGTAAAATGACAAATATAACCACGGTTATTTCATGTATTGGGGCATATAGGCAAAATATGGTCCTAGGTTGGAAGAGTTTCCTTTGAGGGCGAGATTGGAGAAAAGTCAGTGCGCACATGTATCTGGATTTTTTTTAAAAACCATAAATAAAATAATTAAATTTACCAAACCAACATGATGACCCGAAGTTTTACAAAAACCATCAGAACCGAGATGCCAATTCGGTCCGAACGAATTTTTTTTCTCCGGACCGAATTGGCATTTCGGTCCCCCTCTTTTAATATTAAAGCTTGTGGCCGATCGTGTGGCCCCCTTTGGACCGAACAGGCCTGGACCGAATTGCCAATTCGGTCCGAAGGATTTTTTTTTTTTCCGGACCGAATTGGCAATTCGGTCCAGTTTTTTTTTTTTTTTTTTTTTTTTTTTTAAGAGACAAATCTAACACTGAAAATTAAATTTTTAAGAGACAAATCGTCGATCCAAACCGTTCAACATGATTATCTAAATAAAATGTGATTGCAAATCAAATTTTACATTTTTTTGAATTTTTTTACTATTTATTAAGATGGGTACAAAATTCAATGGTCTGAATATGACTATTTTTTGTAAAATACTTAATAAATAGTAAACAAATTCAAAAAAATGTAAAATTTGATCTGCAAGCACATTTTATTGTGGAGATCATGTTGAACGGTTTGGATCGATGATTTGGACTTTGAAAATGAAAAAAATTGTTGTTGTAACTTTAGTATGAATATGCTAATATATGTCAAATTTTGCTCATCTAAAAAAAAAAAAAAAAAAAAAAACTGGACCGAATTGCCAATTCGGTCCAGGCTAAAAAAACCTCTGGACCGAATTGGCAGTTCGGTCTGGCTTGTTTTTTGATTTTCTGTGACGCTTTTTCTACAACCGGTGAAAAACAGTGACGCTTTTTCTACAACCGGTGAAAAACAGCAAGACCGAATTGCCATTTCGGTCCAGAGAAAAAAAAATCCTTCGGACCGAATTGGCAATTCGGTTTTGATGGTTTTTGTAAATCTGGCCGCAATCATGCTGGTTTGGTAAATTTAATTATTTTAATTATGGTTTTTAAAAAAAATCCCATGTATCTTGTTTACAAGGGCAGAATTAGAAAATTTAGATAGAAAATTAAAATTTAAAATGCATCGACACTTAAACCCAAGTGTTCAAGATAATAAACAACAAACAATGTTTAGTCTTGAATCATGCACCACAACAAATCTATCAACCATGTAGGCCAATGAACGCATCTAACTTTTGTTTTTATACTATTGATAGGTGAAGAACCCCAGGGATTAGGAATTCAGATTCAGAGAAGTAACTCAATTTTTGGGATTTAGACCGTCCGATTCGAATCCGCGATAATCCATCTCAAGTGGAGCGTACACATTCCGAGCAACAAATTCGAATCGGACGATCCCGATCCAAAACTCAAAAATTGAGTTACTTTAGGGGATCGGGAGTCCGGACCCAGGGATTAGGGCAATTTGCTCAATAAGATGTTAAAAAAGGTTAAGAGAACGTGGGCTTGAAATTATTATTTTTCAAAATAAGAAAACGCAGCCTGTGCTGTTTTCCACGTGAGTTAGTGGTTTGCTCCCGGGTACCTCGGGCAGGGCAGGGCAGTACCCGTCCCGAGCAGCGGGCACAACGGGTACGGGTACAACAGGTACCCGGGTACAACGGGCACGGGTAGACGGATTTTTTTTTTAAAAACTCCGCCCTGCCCGTTTCAAACCCGTGCCCGTCCCGGGTAGACGGGTACAACGGGCACGGGTAGACGGGTTTTTTTTTTTTTTTTTTTAACAGAGCAGTTTTAGCTTCATGCAGCGCACTAATCAACTGCCAGCTAGTTTAAATTCTGTACTCCGTGCGCTGCATGAAACCAAAACTGATATGTTAAAATCACGGTTACTGTAGAACCGGGGGGAAGAAAATTTGAAATAAAGGGGTTCGGGTAAACGGGTCCGGGTACACGGGTGCACGGGTAGCTGGTAAACGGGTGCGGGTACACCCGGGGCGGGTGCGGGTACACGGGTAGCGGGCACGGGTACACCCGGGTTTTTTTCCAAAAATAGCCGCCCTGCCCGTTTGAGACCCGTATCCGTGTACCCGTTTACCCGGGTATACCTGGACACGGGCGGACCGGGTTCGGGCAGCCCGTTAGGGGTAGTGTCAAACCACTAACGTGAGTATATATCTGATGTTGCAATTGCGTGTAATGCATAATCATGTTGCTAAATATATGTTGGTGAATGTTAATGGAAGAATTATCACCCTTTAGAACATCTACATTTATAAATTTTTACTGAAATTAAAATCGAAATTAACTGAAATTAATTTAAAGTTAATTTTAAAAGCACTGCACTTAAGCAATTAATTTTAATTACTTTTAGCATTCAAAAATTCAAAAAAGAAATTATCATATATCCAAAAATTATATTTTTGAAATGAATGAGCGAATAAAAATTAATATTTTTGCCAACAATATTACATTTTGAAAACAATTCATTAATAGAAATCTTTGTATTTATGAAGTTATCACACATTTATGAATTGCAAATAAAATTGACACCTAAAATTTGTAATTGAAAAAGAGTGGTCTATGCATGGTACTATGCATATCACGATTTGGTCTGTAATATGGATCAATATATTCATTTTCAAAATTATAACGGTCAATCCGAACCATTCAACATGATTTTTATATAAATATGTACTTGCAGACTGATATTTATATTGTTTACAATTTTTACTATTTTTTAAGATAGGTACAAAATCATTGTTTTTGGATGGTCTAGAATTTTCATACCAAGTTATTTTCTACCTATCTTAAAGAATTGTAAAAAAATTGTAAAAAATATAAAATTCAGTTTTCAATTACATATTCATATGATGATCATATTGAACGGTTCAGATCGACCGTTGTATTTTGAAAAAATGAAAATATTGATCCGTATTATGAACCAATCCGTGATATGCATAGTAGCATAGACTCACTCGTTGAAAAATATATATTTCTTGGTGGTAGTATCCAACAAGCGTCTTTTTTCATATTTTTCCTTTTAATTATTGTTAGGTTATTTTTATGTCGCCAGATTCATATTTGACTTGATGAAAACTAGATAAATAAAAACCGAGGCGAGAGGCAATTATTTTAATTTAACCACGGGAAATTTTTTAATTCGAAATCAGAGCAAATTGATCTGACATTTCTATTGCTAAATTAACTAGATGTTGCAAATTTGTAGCTAAAAGATTTACCCAAACTTATGGCATAGACTATAATGAAACCTTTGTACCGGTAGCAGAAATGAATATCATGAGAATTCTATTTTCCATTGCCGTAAATAATAGTTGAAACATTTACCAAATGGATGTTAAAAATGTCTTTCTTCAATGAACACTTAAAGAAGAAGTGTATATGACATTACCACCCTGTCATAAATTGGAAAGCAACTCTAACTTGACTTGTAGGCTTAATAAATCAATCTATGGATTAATGTAATCTCCACATGCATGGTATGACAAACTTAGCTCTTATTTAATTTCTTGCAATTTTAAAATTAGTAATGCCGATAATTTTTTATTTACTAATTGTGATGGAACCAATACAACTCTTATTTTAGTGTATGTAGATGACATCATAATTATCGAAAATAATTTAGAACAAATTCAAAAAATTAAAAAACAACTAAAAGAAAAATTTGACATATAGATTTAGGATGTCTTTTAAATATTTTTAGGAATAGAGGTAGCTTCTTCGGATAAAGGACTCTTTATTTCTCAAAGAAAATATACACTTAATTTGTTAAAAGAAACGGTAAATTAGAATGCAAACCGGCCTCTACCCCAATTGATAACAAGTGCAAGTTAAATAATGAAGATGGTAAACATTTAAATGACATAAATCAATTTCAAAGACTTGTAGAAAAATTGATCTATCTAACAGTTACTAGTCCGGATATTTCTTTCTCCGTAAGCCAAATTAGTAAGTTCATGCATTCACCTAGAACATCACATTTAGAAGCTGTAAATAGAATTCTGAGGTACTTAAAAAGTACTCCATGTAAGGGAATTTGAATAAAAAATAATAGTTCTAATGATATATGTGGCTATTCCGATACAGATTGCGCGGAAGCTTCGATAGAAAATTGACAACCGATTTTTGCACATTTGTAGGCGGAAATCTAGTCACATGGAAAAACAAGAAATAAAATGTTGTAGCATGATCAAGCACTGAATCTGAATATCGTGTCATGGCATCAACCGTAAGCGAACTAACATGGATCAAACAACTCCTTTTAGACATGAGATTTAAAATTCAAGAACCAATAAAAATGTATTTCGACAATAATTCGGCACAACATATAGCTTCAAATTCCGTGTTTCATAAGAAAACAAAACATATAGAAGTGGATTGCCAGTTTATTAGAGAAAAGGTTCAAGCAAAAGAAATTGAAACACCATACGTTAAAAGTGAAGATCAACTCGCGGATATCTTCACTAAAGGCTTGGATCCGAGTCCATTTGAGAAAATTACAAACAAGCTAGGATTATACGATATATACATTCCTAGCTTGAGAGGGGTGTTAAAATATGAAATAGAATTCAAATTATAATAGCTAGTTTATTTAATAGAATAGGAAATAGTATACTGTAGGAAATAATGTTTTGTAATTAATAGCAATAGGAAATAGTGCATTCCAATAGCTAGTTTTTGAATGCCTTGTAATTATAAATAGGGACTTATGTAAAACTGAAAAATAAGATTGCAATATAATATATTTTTTTAAATCTCTTCTCTCTTGCCTTACAAAAATAACATATTCTATTCGAGAATTCCAATTCTAACATTGTTGGTTAGGAAGAAATGGGGCGGTCTAATGGACATTAGATCAAATATAACATGATATTTGATCGGAACCGTTAGATGCCATCGAGATACGCACAAACAACTTAAAAGATTCATACGGATCAAATTTGCACACATCTTGATACGATCAATCAATTTCGATCGGATATTGAATCAAATTTGATCCAATGTTCATTAGACTTAGATTGTCCCTTGCTCCGGTTGGGAATGAACAAACCTCAAGAGCGTCTCTAACATTTTAGGTACACTTGTGTTATGTTTGGAATTTAAAATTCAATTCCAACCGCGCTTCAATTTCCATTTAAAATATTTGCCATACTTGTATAAAATAAATTTATGAAGAAAGAAGTTTATTAGAGAGCCTGAGTAAATTTCGGAACAATATTATTACAAAATCATTGGAACCCTTCTGGCTGTTGACTTGCTATGTGGAGAATTTTTTTATTTATAGAAATTGTAATAAAATAATACAGACTATTAGCCTGTTTGTCATCAAATTTTGATTATGTAGAAGAAACTGAAATTTTTATTCTGTACCTTATTAAGGTATATTAAAAAAAAAAATCGGTCCCTTTAGATATCATATATCACTTACTGCTAATGTCGTGGAAGATCTAGCTCTTAGAGTGGAGAAGGGGTGTGCCTAGGCTGCATGCATGGAATTGGGATCCAGTGAAGTAACTCAATATTTGGATTTTGGATCTAGACCGTCCGATTTGAATCCGCAAAAATCCATCTCCAAAGTAAGCGCACACATTCGGACGATGAATTCGAATTCCGAGACGATCCCGAGCGACGAATTCAAATCGGACGGTCTCGATTCAAAACTGAAAGATTGGGTTACTTTAGGGGATCCGGATCCGCATGCATGAGAGTAGGGCTGCAAACTAATCGAACCGAATCGAACTTACTCCCAGTTTGAGTTTGGTTTGAATTAATTTTGAACTAAGTTTGGTTTGAATTAATTTCAAACGAACTCAATTTCGAATAGAATTTTTTACGAACTCAATTTCAAACTTTTATAAACTTTGTTACGACTTATGAGTTATGACTTATGGCTGGACCATAGTTCAAAATTATAACACTTCAATAAAAACTCAGGCATTTTAAATTCTAATTACACAGTACACCAAAGTTTATATCAAAGTTCATTACAAATACCAAAAATTATATCAAACACCAAAATTTAGTACAATCAATCAAAGTTCAGTACAATCACAATATCCAAAGTTTTCCAAATAGCCAACAAGAGCAACATGACCAAAGTTTTCAAGTATCTAAAGTATTCAAAATACAATTTAAATATCAATAGAAGTATAGAACAATCACCAAAGTCTTAGAATTGTTACAAACTCAAATTTATCCTAAATAAAACATTAAAGTTTATTATCAGCAGAAATCAACGGTTCACGTTTGAGTTAATTTCGGACTAAGTTTGGTTTGCGAACCTATTTCGAACGAACTAGATCCAGTTTGAGTTTGGTTTGAATTAATTTCGAAATAAGTTTGATTTTAATTAATGTTGAACGAATTCAATTTCGAATTGAATTTTTTATAAACTTTTTCGAATCAAACTCGAATCAAATTACGAACTACGAATTTTTTGTGCAGCCCTACATGAGAGAGAGGAAGGGCATCAGGGATCTTGGCAGTCCCAACTTTGTAAGGGTTGAGATGAGAGAGAAGGGGACGGGTTGGATTTGAATCATCTTTGGGATTTGGATCTTCTGTGGCACAGACATCGTAGACAACAAGTGATTTATAATTTCTTAAAAAATTGGAAATATTTTCGGTCATGCAATCCATCCATTATGCTATATTATTTTTATATTCTTTTGGTAAATAAAAAATGCTCATTATATTATTTCTGTAAATAAAAAATGCTCATTGTTGTGGCCCCCGTATTTAATGCTTAGAAAAGGAAAAAACATATACATGTCTGTTCTATTAGTTGATATTTAAAGATCTATTTTGTATATAGATACACAGAAGAAAAAAAAAACTAAAACTTAGATTAAAATGTTCTAGAATACTAGGAACAAGGGAAAACATGTACATAAAAAATGAACGATTTTTTCTCAATACCATCTAATACTCATTAATACCAACAGATAGCGTTTCATGAATTTAAAAAATATATAATATTCGATTTTTTTAAGAGTAGTGGATTCAAAATCCACCGATTTCATTAAAAAACAGGAGAATTAAGTTTAGGTACCTAAACTCAACCATAATATCAGTTACAAATATATACCACCAAAATATCAAAAAATATACCTAACCAGTTTAATCCAACAACAAAAGAAACCTACAACAACAAAAGAAACCTATAACAACAAAATAAAACTGTTCTAAACGAAAGACCTGCACAAAACATACAAAAACATCATATAACACTAAGTATCAGTAGTCTAACAGATTTCAATCAATATCTTCATCATTATACCTGTCTATGCCAGATATTGGACTGAGCGGGCTGCCAGGACCAAAATCCACCTTGATAATGGTCAAAAAAGGATCCTGGAGCCTTGTGTCCTCCACTGCCTCCTTGGTATATAATATTCGATTAAAAGTGTAACTATGAATGAAAAATAAACAAATATTAATTTCATTGAATCACATAGACCGGAATAAAGAATTACATATGCTGGAATATAATTCCAAATTTTAGGATTTGGACTACGGAGTGACATTGCAAAGCAAAATTGCTTCCAATTTCTTAATCAAGAATGCCTCTTTTTAAAATGTGGTCGATTGGAACGCATTAATTGTAATGAATGATTTGCACCGGCGACTCTTACTGATCTTTACCCGTGCTGATGTGGAAGCACCTTATTTGACAAGGGGAGGACTTAGTACGTCATTATCAGAGACTCAAAGAGTATAGTAGATGTTGTGCATTTCCTTTGAAAGATAGTTCTATTTCAATGGAAGTAGAGTTTAAAAAATAAAAAAAGTGCAATCGAGAGGGATTTGTGCGGATTTCGGAATTTTTTAAAGGAACACTTGATAATATTTTATGTTATGATTTGAACCATTTTTATAAATAAAGAAAATATGTAATGCATATCATGTATTCATGTCCACTAAACATGATAAGTTTTGATTATCTTTCGTCGTACATCAAACAATATAAAATGTTAACTATCATTTACTTTCTACTTTTCAATATTATTTGAGTTTTTATTATTATTAAAATTATCAAAATAACCATCTTTTTTTTTTTTATCCTTCGGTAGTCTCTAAAATGAGATTCTCTTTACCGGGAAGCCCACAATTTTTAATAATTAAAGTCTATTAGGGGAAAAAGAAACCTGAACTTGGTTGAATTTTTTTAGTCAATTTAGTGACAATTCAATGTCTAAAAACATCACCCAAAATTTCAGGCGTGCTTCAAAGAACTGGATTATCTCTAACTGTTATAAATCAGGAAAAAACATCTAATCAAGTAAATATTTTCTAAACGGCCTATATAGGTTAATCTGTTTTTAAAAATCAAAGCTGAACCCATAGATCACTATACCTTTTAGCGTCCAATGAACTAGGTTTACCATTTATTAACATCTCTTTACTAAATCTACATTTGTTCTTTATTAAGTCTATGCAAACCTTCTTTTAATTTTTAAGTTTTTTTGAGAACGAATCTTTGGTCTAGTGACAAAAATAATGCCTCTGTGTGAGAGTTCGCAAGTATGAAATCCCATCTGAATCTCTTATAGATATTAAAACAATTGAGTGACTTGATCTCAATTTTATTAAAAATAATCACCTCAACATTAAAATTCAATTACTTCTTAAGATAATATATTTACCCATAATTCTATTAAAGTTGTCTTTCACCTGTTTGCGTACCCAACCAAAACAGAATCGGAGACGGTTTGTTGGACATTGGACCAAATTTGATTCGATGTCGGTTGTAGCCATCCGAGCCACTTCAAAATTTGTACAGATCAAATACGCATGAATCTTGAGATGAATCTGACGGTTTCGATCGGACCCCCTAGCTGAACGAAAACATATAAATTTGATGTGATTTAGGCCATTTTATTCTCCTCACAACATAAGCAAGCCTTACAAATACATACAGGATGTGTTATTAATGTGTAGAAATTAGAAAATATATAGGCCCAGTTGACCAGAGGAACTAAAGCCTCCTTGCATCCAGAGAAAAATAAAATGAAGGGTGTTAGTTTGGGTCTAACCAGGCTTTCTAGGCCTGGCCTGGTTGTTGATTGCTCTGCAGATTGACTTTTGAAGGCACATTTCTTATGCAAATACCGTTTGTTAGAAAGGGAATATGAGCATTTGAGTCTATATATGTCTCTGGTGATATTACTGAGATTATTAGGATTATGCTTAAAATTTTATAAGGAGAAAGAAAAAACAGACAAAATATTTCCAGTAAGATACCTATGCTCCTTTCTTTTTTGCTGGTGTATTTTGACTCTGCAATAAAACTTAAAAAGGCAGCTATTTGTTATATATAAGACAACCATATATTTCCAGTAAGAGAAACTGAGAATTACCAGTGCTCTAGTGAGACAAGAGACGGGGAGAAATTACTTGTACCTCTCGGTATAATAATTTTTTTTTTTTATAGCAGATGAAAATTTTGACCGCATTTTACCAGCTGAAAATTTTACCAAGAGATTTTGATGATGTATACTGGTAAGTAATAATTTCAGATTAGTAAGTTTTTAAACATGATTTGCAAAGCAGTCCTACTGCATTGAGACAATAAACCCTGGTATACCGGCTCGTAAGACTGATTTCCTGCGGCATTTGCTGTGTCCAGCCATTTCGTAATAGCGGGTCATGGAGGTTGCTAACAAAATCTGGTGCCAAAAAATGGGATCACAATGCCTCCAGTGGCATATGGGAGATAAAATCAGAATATAAGCTGAATAAATAACCGAGCGATTAAAAAGCTAACGGGATCTGTTTATATCTATTTTGACATGCTCCCTCACATATATAGGATATATGTATTAATGTATTTTGAAACAAGCAGGATTTAATTTATACTGGTGTGTGGTTAGAAAAACCTGATTGTGGAGCTGAGATTCCGAAGCAATCCTAAAGAGTAAACCTTTAGGTTTCATTGGTGAGATTCAAAACTGATGTTCGGTATGAGAAACTTTAATACGAATTTAATCATTCATAAGTCTTGGTTTGTTAAGTGTTACCAATTGAATATCAATTAACAAAAACTTTATCTCAGAATTTATTAAATTTTCACAACTGTGGTCCCCCATCAGAGGTCTCACTATTGGTACTTTCTGCCATCACGGATGGTTGTATTTTGTAAAATAATTACTTTGGTGATTGATGGGAAAATAACAAATAAATAATACATCGAATGAAAGCCAATAAAAAGAAAGGAAAAAAAAATATGATAATAGACATGGAAATGCACATATAATTTTGAGATCACATGATTAACATCATGCATTGCGCCACAAATTTGCATGTATGGTCGTAAATAATTCAGGTGATACACCTGTACTGACAACTTTGATCAAATGTAAATACACCTGTGTTGATAAGTTGATATTAAATACACATGTATACTGACAATGGAAATACACCTGTACTGGTAAGTTGATTTAGTACTTGCGTATATATTCGTGCATTGTTTGGTACCATACCTTATGACATGCGATGGAGAGGCGCCGACATATATATTGTGCCCGAGAGAGAACAAGTGAAGCTGTCATAGCATGACCTAGCCAAAGAGTCTTTCCATTTAATTCTGTACTACTACTCATCTCTCTCTCTCTTTCTCTCTCTACAAGTTAGATCATGCTGGCAGCTTCACTCATTCTCCCAAGGGCATATTCACTTGTGCAGATGTTCATTTTAACCTCAAACTAGTGCCTATTTATAGAAGACTAAATGAGTATTCAAAACAAGCTAGCCTTCCAGAAATTCAAATGAGAGAGAGAGAGAGAGGGACAGACAAGGGCACATGGGAGACAAATTTAAGGGGGCTCGATGTAGAAATGTAGAGAGAGAGAGAGAGAGAGAGAGAGAGAGAGAGAGAGATGGAGAGGAGGTGCAAGGCAAGAGCATCCCAATGAGATGGCGCCAAAAGTCAATTGGAAGTGGATTGATGAAAACCAATGAGAAGCGAGCAAACATTTGCTTAACATAACGGACCACGCGCGTGTCGGATGGAGATGCCCATATTGACTGAATCAAAGTCAGAATACACTATTTGACTATCTATAAATTGCTAATTAGCTATGGGTAGAGTCGTAGAGACAGACAGAGATCTAAAAAAAAAAATAGTGTGGTAGATTTGTTCATAGCTCCACCGTCGATACCTCCGAGAAAGGCAAGTACTTCAAAGAAGCCTAACGAGTAACGACACGTCAATTTTCTCTTCTTCTTTTAAAAAAAAAATATGTACCGTTTACTTCATTGAATTTCCTCAAAAGTCTTTGTTCCAGAGCAACTTGATTGGTTTAAATATCGACTCGAGTTAGAACTCAAGTTAAAAGGTATACTGTTTTATTGTGCTCAAACTAATTAAAAGTCAAGTCAACCTTAAATATTACATGAGCTTCAATTATTGATTATTTGTAGTTATTTTCATTTATATTTAACATTTATTCTTTATTAGGTAAAAGTTTAAAATTTCAATTAATCTTAGAAAAAAGCAAGCTGGGAAACTTTCAATTAATTTATCTAAAAAAAATTAGCACAATTGTATTATGAAAATGTCTGAATAGTATTAAACTACGTCCAAGTCAACCTCTAATTTGGAATTTAAGCTTGAAACAATAAAAGAAATATAATCCAATGAACCAAATTCACACATTAGTTGCCTGTCCACTTGTTCAATTAACTTTCGTAGTATAACTTAGTTGCCTGTTCTGAGTCTTTGTTTCTAGAAGACAACAAGTGATTTAGAAAACTAATCTCTCTGACGTGAGATATCTAAGATGTGTGATAAATTATAAGAGGGTTATAGCAGGACAACACGTGGAATCATGGCCTTAAATCACAAATTATCAAGACAGCTCCCTCTATGATTAAATATTAAAGGCACATGGGAGAAACATGACATCAAGATCTGTTAATGGCTTAAGGACAAACTCACAAGGCCAAGTCAATTATCAAAGCGCATTTATTCCATGGATCGTACCGCAAGCCAATCTCATACGGTCCTTGGCAATAACAAACTGATGTGCATGGCTTATGCTATATTTGTGCTTTAATTTGAAAAGCAAGCACTTTAGATTTACGGTGTTGCTTAAATGTCACTGTTACTGCTACAGGACAAGATAACCCTTTTATCAAGTACTTGTATGAAACCAAAAATAGCAAGGAAACATCACATAATCATTGTCTATTTACCAGAAGATAAGATCCTAGAGGAAAGAACTTTTGTTTCAACTTATAGAGCACGACAAAAGTTAGCCCCCAACTCAGATATCAAATCAGCCAACCTAATTATATTATTTAGGGGGCACACGGGAATAAATTATGGGAGAATATTTACCCCAAATACAATGGTTCTGCCGTATTCAATAAATAGAACAATTAACCTACAGAAAGAAAGAAAAAAAAAATCAAATTCTAGCTCTGACTAGAAATGGAGCAGAGAGAAGAGTAAATTTGTTCAGCAGCAGGTCGGTCTGACGGTTCTCCTTTAGTGCACTGGTAAAATAGCTCTATCATTAGCTTAAGCTTATCAGCATCGGCATCACAAGTTATTCCAAGATTAATTCTTGTCATGTGATTATCCAGGGATAAAAAATCCTCCAGTTCCTTTGTTAGTCTTGGACCTTCCCTCATCTGTTATTTAATCATCAAAATAATAAAACACAAGGGGACTATAATAGGTTTCCATAGGTTTTCCATAAATGAGATGAAGGTAGAAATACATACTTGTAAGCGGTTATAAATTTCAGACTCAGACAGACCATGGTACGGCATTTGAAGGGTTAGCACCTCAAGTAGAAAGCATCCATACGACCATATATCCACCTCCTAAAAAATCAAGAACAAAGAATTTAGAGTTGGCAAAAACAAAAGGAGCTAACCATGCGCACTTGGCATACCAAAGTTCTATGCATCCCTGTTTCCTTTATCCAGAACAGGTACTCCAAAACAACACTTACTTAGTGATGTGCGGTGAAATGGGTATAATTTAACAAAATATAAAACAGGTTCCATTGGCAAGTCGCAAACATTAACATTACTTGCAAATAACATGCAATATTCCTCAAAAATCCCTGGTAGCTATTAATATATTTTCGATACATTGCAAATAGACAAAACCGTTAAAATAATGAGTAGAGTCAGGAAGAAAGGGGTCTAAGGACAAATTCCCCTTGCATTTTTGGGGAACTGTATTAGCACAAGAAGGATGCAACTAAATGGTTTTGATGCATGCTGCAAATATCTGAAAAATGGGAGTGTCGTTTGCAAATATAACAACAAAGACTTCTGCTTGCATAAAAATATGGTTTTGGATGTTTAGTTTACTCAACACAAAGTATCTTTTTTTTATTCTTTGGGTGGCATAAAATCCAAATTTAACAGAAATCCCCCTTTTTCACTATTTATAACGGACTCGAATGTATTATTACAGATAAAATTAAAAATATAAAAAAATTAATCAGAAGCATGAGAGTGGAAAGAGTCATACCAGGCCATATGGTGTCTCCTGTGCATGGCACGCAAGACCTCAGGAGCCATCCAATGTGGAGTACCTACACAGACACATGGTGGATGCACGCCAAAGTGAGCAATACAGCATGTGTGGGACTGGGAATGTAGCGGGACTGACTGGTCAAAGTCGGTAAGTTTGACCATAGGCATTCCGTCACTTTGTCTTGATTCCAGATCACACTACAACATTTCACTTTTCACATCTCGGTGTATTATCTGCTTCGAGTGCAGTTCAACAAGGGCACATGAGATCTCTCGAGCCATATGAAAGGCCAAATCAATCGGGACCCGCTTTTCCCCATCCTTGCTAAGTTTCTCTATATAACCCTGGTTTTTTTTTATACATACAAATTTGAAAATCAATTTCATGTTTTGGTTGGTACTAAGGTTGGCTAACACTATGCCCAGTGCCTACCCTAATGAAGCCTCAAAACAGAACAACAGAGGGAAACAAAATTATCTCTTAACCCACAAATTGTACAGCTGAGTTTAATTGTTCTAATTTTACGCCCATTAATCTCAATCAATCCTCCTATCATGCAGTTAACTATAACTTCCCTTTGAATTAACCCAATTCATCAACAATTTGCCCTCAATTGTGATGTTATGCCTCAGTAGTCCTCAACCAACACAACCTATCCTCAGTTGCACAAATATTAAGATATTTTTCTGGTCAAACCAGTAATAATATTAATACCTTTAAAGAGCCTCCCTCTGACATACTCCATCGCAATAACAGATTGCAAAAGCCTGTACTCCTTCCCACTGCCATCAGATGCTGTGACCCACTTGCAAGAGAGCTGGTGGCCATAAATATCAAACATAGACCTATGGTTCTGACAGCACCAAGCATCCTCACTTCTGCCAAGAACTTGTATTCAAATTTTCTCGTCTCTTCACTCGAAGCAGCACGTGTGTCTAGATAACGCACCTGAAATGTATGTTTTCTTATATAATACAAACAATACAAATCACGTAACAAAAAAGGAATATGGTCACTGGATAAAAAACCTCAACTCATCCTGGCCCTTAATTGTTGTGTTTATATAAAAAAATATTTCACATTTTTAGGTTCTTAAATGAAATGGTTAATATGTTGAGAATTAACACGGCCGAATTAAAAAATGTAACAAATAAATACCTTAACAGCAGCATCAATGTTTCCAATTTTACAATAATAGACTGATCGAGCAGGATTATTCTCAATCTCTCGGCACATTGAGGGAGTTGGGAAGGAACAACCCAAAATTGAAGCTTCCTTTCCTAAAGGGAACAAGAAGCCTGCTTAATGGAATGTACCTGAAAATAAAAGAAGATAAATGTTTTTCAGGCCCATTTTTTTGGTCAAATTAAATTACATGCTACTTGGAGCATCAAACAATCATAATTTTCAAGTTTGATACAAAAACCTTGATGGAAGAATATTTTTACATCCTTCATCAGAGGTTGATGTAATTTATAATAAGTAGTGTGTAATAATAATTTCTCACGTACACAGACATAACTACAAGGGCTTACACAAAAATTACAATGAGTTAAGGACTATTGATGCACCCAATATTCACATCTTTAAGAGAAATGAGAAGGAACAAATTAAGGATGGCAATAAAACAAATAGGAGCAAACCTGCAAAAGTACTCAGGATCAGTCTCCTCGCGTATATTAGTAGGATAGCATGCATCGACAACCATGCGCACCAAGGAATGGCCTCTTTTTACCAGAATAGCGTTCCAGGCATGAGGCATGAAGTCTAGATAGCCTCTCACAGTTCACATGGTATAGGAGGATTAACCCGGTCACAGAGATACTAATAACATGTACAAGTAGACTAGTTTAGAAGCTATAGCAGTACGTAAGACAGCAAAGGTATTATTCTTAATAAAGGGTATTACTATTCCTTTCATAAGTAAGGCTCTGTGCCGACAGACACCAAATCTGAAGTGTGCCAAGTGGCACAACATTTGAGTTGTGGTCTCTCCTTTATGAATCGTAAGAGACTATCGCACAACTCAGTAAAATCAGAATCACCAAAGGACTCTGCCAACACCAAAATGCTCGCTGCAGTTCCCATTTACACTTCAATTCCTGACCCCAACCACATGTACAGACGAAAGGTTGTTCCTTTGTAAGACTAACAATGGCTCGTCGAGTAAGCATGAGGGAGTCCGTACGGTCAGGCACCCGCCAAGCAGTCAGAAACAAAAGGGCCAGAATTGATGCTCTTAGCACTATGTTGTCTACCTCATCTTCTACATTTTGTTCAGTTAGGGTTGTTTCCTTTCAGGCTTGAAAGGAGAAACTGCGCTGAGAACTACAATTGAATCCAGCTCCTCATCTTGCTCTCTGCATAAAGTACAAAAGATAAGAAAGATTTAAGTAGTTATTTCCTCAAATGAGAAAAAATTATCGCATAGCTTTTATTCAAAATAAAGCGAAATAAAAAAACAGTCAATACAAGTGCAACCTTTCTTTTCCCCTCTGTTCCTAACTCCATGAAGTTTTTTTACAAACTACCATCTCATTTTGCATTTGAATAAAGAGGAACAACAAGAAAATTCAAGGCAATCTAGCAGTTTCAGAAGAGAAAGAGCCAACAAGATATTTTTCACTACTTTATGGTATTTAAGATGTTTCTCTGTCCAAAAATGCAACCACAAAATACTTGGATGTTTACAACTAATGGAATTCAAATTAAACTTCTCCAAAGGACAATATATTACAAACCTATCTAGAAGAATAACCTCGCGCGAGTCCAGACAAATAGTATGTTTATAGTCCTCAAGCGGCATAAACGGCTGGTCACGACCAGCATCATAGAACCCATCAGGCATATGATCACCCACACCACAAAACGACTCAATGTTGTACTTGTATGACGGATTTTGGCAATCCCCAGCAGGTTGCCGCCTCACCTTGCTTGGTTTGGGATTACCATCCGGGTCCCGATCAGGATGCCTCTTTGAACATGACACGAATCTCGAGGTCGCCTCCTCGCACTCACAGCTCTCATCCATCCCAACACTTGTGTCATCTATGATCTCAGAATTTGACGAGGAACACTCTTCTTCAAGGTTTTCCTTTTGACGCAGGTCAACTTGCTTGCAATCAGATTGCAATGATGAAATTTCTTCTTCTTCATCAGTCATGTTTACTGCCATGTCATGGGTGGTGTCAGGTTTGGTTTCAGGTTCTGGTTTAAGATTGAGATTGAGTTTGCGTCTATGATTCAGACGCTCCTCTCGAGCCCTTTGTTGCGGGCCATCATGCCGTCTCCAGCTCTTTTTTGTTCGCTGAGTTGTCTGAATGTTTACGTGTCTTGTCCCATCAATCTTCGTTAACACGTCCAAAGATATGAATTTTTCATCTTTATGTGTTTCTTCATTGTTTCCTCTCATATCACAACATATCCAAGGAGGAACTTGACAGGAATAGCTTATCCTGTTGAACTTTAGAACACAACAAGACCAAGTGAAATGTTAGACTAAGAGCATCTACATCGGCGCATAAAAAGAAATTAATACATATAGTCTTGAAAAGAAATTAATTTAAATTTAATTTCTGAGACCCTGCATCCCTCAATTAGTTTTAATTTCTTTCACCGTCCACGTGCATAAAAGTGCAGGAAATAAAGAGCATAGTAGGTACGTTTCAGCCAATAGTTTTGTATCTTTTCGGCAACATGGCAATTAAAAAACATTTTCTTTTTAAGAAAACTTACCTTTTTAGCAATCGTTGTACATCCCAACAATTAAAATAAAATCTGCCACGTTGGATGAGAAATTGAAAAGATAACCCCATTGCAGATGCTCTAAGAATGCAAAAAAAGAGCACAGAAGAAATACACTCTAATACTAGTAGTCCCAGCATGTTTCTATATTTAAGGAACAATTAAATCACTGCCCAACTGGAATAAAATGCACGATGGCTGATACTACTTGCATGAGAGTATCAATAGAGAATGTCAGGACAGAACCAGATTTTTTTTATGTAGCATCAACATAAAAAAGAAATTTAACCTGTCTCATCAAAATCACAAAATTTAGAATCTAGCAATACCGCTGCAGCGACTCATGAGCAATCAAGGAAGCA